>JBBPFQ010000107.1:2214474-2228426 GCA_037974815.1 Kaempferia elegans | reverse complement strand
GACCACTTTGAGCATATAAAGTCCTGAGACCACATCGGACATACAATATCTCTATACCACCTCGGGTGTACAAAGTCCTGATACCACTTCAGGCATGCAAGATCCTGAGATTGTATCGGGCATACAAAGTCACGAGACCACCTCGGGCATACAATATCCCGAGACCACCTCGGGCATACAAGATCCCGAGGTCACTTCGGGTATATAAAGTATCGAGACCACCTCGGACATATAAAGGGAGATACGTGCCGCTTATAAAAGGGACAGGAACCCTAGGTAAGGTTTTTTCTTCCAAGATTTCCTTCTCGCAAACACTACTTCCTCTCTTTCTGAATTGAGCATCGGAGGGGTTTCCACCGGAATTCTTCCGGTGGTTCCTTTAACGATCATGTTAATCTCGCAGGGCCCCTATTCTATCTTATCGTCGTCCGCCACGTCATCTACTTCGGTTATCTCTTTAACTCCGGCCGTCCATGTAATTATTCGCCGAAATATTCCCTATAATCCACTTTTGACGTGTGATTGATTAAATGATATTGAAATTATTTTAACTAATATAATTTTTTTCTTAATATGATCTATTACATTTATATTCATCAGACTACTATTAAAACTAAAATGGCTGTGAATATTTCTTAATTTATTTTAATGATTAATAAAAAAACATTTATAGGACAACTCGATCGTCCTAAATTCAATGTTAGCTGATTCATAATCTAATTAAAGAGTAAAACGGACATGCAGGTCAAACTTGATATGCGCGCAGGTGAAGACAAAATATCTAAAAGTCAAGTCATAAATTGTACTAAATACTTCTATTTATTATAGATGTCAAGCTGGATAAAACTGACAAAATATTATTACGCCATATAATATTTCGACGATTTGACGAAACTACCCATATAATATTTCTTTGATATACATGCCCACAAATTGGATACAACTTTACGCAACCGCAAAGTCATCGATCACGTGACTCCTCGATCAACAGATATTCAAATTTTAACATTCGATTAATATGGATAGATTGATTGCACTCATTAGGGTATGCCTATTCGGTGGCGTTATTAACACTTTCATTCTCTGGTATAACTGTTATGTAAATTTATTAGTTATTATCTAATCGTTACTGTATAAATTTTTAATTGTATTTATTTATATATATATATTATATATAAATAATTTTTTTTAACTAGTCATCGCGCACACGTATTGCATGTGCAATATAATATATGAATATGATAAATTAGATTTGATAATGATGTGTCGAGCTCATGCAGTAGTATAACGCAAAGGGGACGAAAACTGTAGGGCAAACAATTGTAACAGACTATCCGTCATAAAAAAAATTAATTTTATATCAAATATTAAATTGATAAGAACATATACTACACTTGATCTTAGCCAAAAGGGCGGAAAAGGTGTGCTTAATTGCTAATGTCGCCAACCGAAGAATTTATAGAAGCTTCTTTATTTCCGGTGCTGTTAATTCTAAGATGTGGGATTAAAGATATTATGGTAGTGTAATACCTATTAATGTGAAAAATTTACAATAATACGCTAGTCTCGAACACTAGGTCTTAGATTTTAATGAGAAAACTTTTCAATAATACGCTACAGATGAATCTCGAACTGTAGATCGATGATTGATTAATGAGAAAAATTTTCAATATATAATACTCATAGCTAAAGGATATTCACGTAATTTCATCATACGCTTAACTAAATAAATTATAAATAAATTAATATTGAGGTCATATTCTTAGTAATAAAATATAATAAAATAAATATATTAATTAAAAAATGATATTAACGTGATCAATTGTTTGAACGTGTTAATGTTAGATAGACCTGACATTAACATATTTCACGTATTAATTTTAACACTAATACATATTAATATTACCTTATAACTCACCTGCATTAATAAGAATGGTGCTATTAGAGGATCAGACTTCTAAAAAATTGCTTTATGACCGCTTTTAATTTGTTTTAACTTAAAAATATTTTTAAAAACAAACAGAAAATAAGGATGCATGATTTAAATTTTAAAAAAAAAACTTGTAATGTTACACATATTAATATGACATTGTATAAAGTTTTTCTTTAGTTAATTAGTAATTAACTAGCTACCAGATTAATTAAACTATCTTATTTAATTAGCACTGACAAAATTATATATATGAAACGCATTTTTTTGGAAATTAGAATAAAAATTAATATCCACAGACAAATTAAAAATTCCCTTAAAAAAAAGGAATTTTTTCCTTTTCAGCACCGTAAATGCAAGGTTAAAAGACAAAATTAACCCTGCATCCATGCATGCCTACCATATATCATACTGATTCTTAATGCAGGCTTATGAAGCGGACCGTCGGCGATTTATTCTCTTCTCCGCAGCTACCGCCTACCGCTGCGCCGCCGCCCCCTCCGTTCCTATCGCCGTGGTAATCGATAATTTGTTCTCTCACAAGTGACAGGTGGAAGCGCAGCAGCCCTTTCTCTCTCGACGGTAAAAATCACTTCTTTTGGGCTCGTTTTGTTTGCAGCGACAAGTTGCTGCTTTCTTAGGATTTCATTACCTTCTTCGTTCTAGGTTAAGCTTTCCGAGCGTATGGATTGAGTTCTTTCTTTATTTTCGCTTCGTTTTTGATTCTTTCTTTATTTTCGCTTCGTTTTTGGTTCTTTCTTTATTTTCGCCCTTTTTCTTCTAAAGAGAAATTGCTGCGATTGGGGTTTTAGGGATTTTAGAGGTGGAGATGACTTTGATATGGGATTTTAACTTCGATTGTTTCCTTGTTAAGATAGGTTATGATTCTAATTAAAAAGAGAATTTGAGATGAATTCTATTTTTCTTTCAGCATTGTTTCCGTAATACTCTTGTTGAAATTTCTTTAAAAAAAAATCTCTTTAGAATCTGAATAGGAGCTATCCTTTTATTTTTCATGTTCTACCCTGTTTCCAACATGCGGAAGGATCAACAATAAACTAGATAGGGATTGGGCTGGATTTATTTATTTATTTACTCTGAATTGATCTTACAAACGTATATGTTAATGAATTCAGCAATACTCTTTTAACTTTTGTTTTTTTTCTACAATTAATGGATGCTCTGCATTATGATAAACAGTTCGATTGCAATTTTGTAGACTTCCTCCTTCAACATGGAACCAGGGGACAGTGATCACCACGGTGCTAATCTCCATAACGTACTTGACAATAAACTAAAGATGACGGCTGTAAATCCCTTTTCTAGTGAATTCATCCATGAGGTTGATGAGCTCGAATGGTCTTCTTCACTCCTAGGAAACTCAAGAAGCCTGTTAAGTACTCCTCAACCAAGTTTGGTCTTACCAAACTCCCCGTTTGGTTATCAGCATAATTTTAGTAACCATTACGGTGCCTCTTCTTCCGGTGTTAATCGAAACATCGATGATTTTGATAAGATTTTTAGGCAGACGCCAAATGGTCTTCATTCTGATGTTGAGTTGCCTAACTCTTTAGCTGGTCAGATGAACAAGGTTAGTGTGGATCGAGCCATGTTAGACCTTCCATTGGATCAGAGTTTTACTTCAGCATTCGAGGATATGAATCTCGGTGATAGAATTGCTTCTAATCCAAATTACCATATTTCGGAAGAAGCTTCGTGTAGTCACGCTTTCTCACCGGATAGAACAAGAGGCAAACAGATTGCAGGAGATGATCAGCAGCAAATTGAAGCCAATGGCTCTGCTTTGGAGCCTGTAAATGCTCGAGTTTGTCATCCAATATCACAGCAGCAGCTCTATATGAATGCGACCTTCCGAGAACCATGGCACCGGCAGTATGAATTTAACCAGCAGTACTATACAGGTGAGACCGATGGCTACTGGAATTGCTCTTTCATGGATGAGGGGAACTATACAAGTCAGCCTCAGCATCTCTATACACAACAGCTTCAAAACCAAAGTTCAGAACATGTTCTTGGCAGTCGATCAGATCTTCCTACTGCCATTTCTTATGGATCAGCACAATGGAATGCAAATCATTATGTTACTGCCAATGTGGTTAACAGAAATTATAATTCTTCAGAGCTGGGAAGATACCGTTGCGAATACGGTCACCTATCAAACAGCTCTTTGGTCGCTAGGCAACTTGACCGTTCACCTGCTTATGGCCCATGCTCAAACTTGGTTTTTCCAAGAAGAGGAAATAGATTCACAGGTAATTTTGAGGATAGATATATGTATGATCCATTTGACAATAACTTTAGAGAATTACGTATATCTGAAAACGCTCCAGACGGTTTGGTTTTCCGAGAAGGAAGGCATGTAGAAGATAATGAGGTGTTTGATAATCTGATCGATGGTGTTGTTGGGCTAATGACCAATTCCTTGTGGAGTTCTCACGTCCAGAAGATGGTCAAGAAATGTAATGAAGAGCAACTAAAACGACTAGTTGAGAAAATTTCAAAGAGTGGATTCGTACTCTTGAAACTCTGCTGCAATCATCATGCGTACGTATATGTATATAATCTTTTGATCTGAATTGTGTAATTAAATATTGATAGCTTTTTTGTTCTTCCTTGACAGGACTCGTGTTGTTCAGAAGATTATCGAAAAACTCGAAAGTGCTGAACAATACCTCATGATTGTAGTAGCTCTGAAGCCTCATGTATTGACATTGATAAAGGATAGCAATGGTAGCCATGTCGCAGAGTGCTGCTTCAGGTTTCCACCCGAATACAGAGAGGCAAGTGCAGCCTCTAGCTACTTTTAACTTCCGATCATATTTTCATATTTGGCATCTCATATGTCCTTCGAATGGAAAGTTGGCTAGCATGATAGTGTTGTCACAGTCAAGGGCGTAGCCAAGGCTGGGCTACACTAGGCTCCAGTGCAGCCCAGTCAATTTCCACGTAGCCACACCCTTGGCAATATTATTTTCATGTAGCATCCACCCCTGACAATATTATTTTAGCTTAATACCGGAATAGGTCCTCCATCAATCAATATGGAGTGATGGAATAATTGAACTAAGATTTAGCGTAGGTCGAGTGATAGAGTTATTAAACTAAGATTTAAAGCAGGATGAGTGATGATCCTGGCTGTGCCATTGGCCACCATGAGGTCTGGGGGTTAAATTCTGTCTGGTAGTCAGGGGCCTACCCTCTCCCATGTGATATTCAACTGTCAGGTCTAGTAGTCATCTGTAATTTACTTTTTTCGTATTAGCCTAGGGATGGATTGATGAAGGCGCTGGAGCGATTGAATCACCTTTTGCCACCATATTTGGCATCCCATAGAGATGCTTGTTTTGAACACGTTAGCAGTTAGATTGAATTTGATTCACTTTGTTCAGTCACTTTTTGAAGCTGCGGTTACTAACTGTGTGGAGCTAGCAAGGGATGGTCAAGGCTGCTGCGTTCTTCAGAAGTACATGGAATTCGTAGAGGGAGATCAGAAATTCCTATTGCTGAGAACGCTCACGTCAAATGCTTTCGACCTTTCGCAAGATCCTTCCGGGTACATATGCACCTTTACTTGTCTGCCTGTTCTTTGAAATGTATAGACTATGAATTTGGCTACACTGAGCAGAAACTACGTGGTGCAACATATTCTGGAACAAGAAATTTTATGGGCAACCAATGCAATCCTCGATCGGCTGGAGGGACATTACTTACCTTTATCGTTACAGAAAGTCTCCAGTCATGTGGTGGAGAGATGTCTCATAGCTGCAACAGGTGAGAGATTGGCCAGCATGATCATGGAGCTGATCGGAGATCCTCGTGCTCTTCTTTACATCTCTCAGCATCAGTATGGGAATTATGTGATTCAAACAGCTCGAAAGCAATGCACGGTTGGTCCCTGCCATTTTTGCCCTTGTCTTAAACCTTAATCTTAAGATTTTCTGATAATTTATTTTCTTACTGAACAGGGTGTGCTACTAGCTGCTTTTCGTGAGGCCATCAGACCCCTTGCTCCAGCACTCGGTTCTAATCCTTATGGAAGGAAAGTTCTTACGAGCATAAACCGCAAATAGTAGTTGTTTTGTGCATCAAATTCATTGAAACACTTCTTTTTTTTTATCTTCCCGTAGAGTGCAAAGAGTCCGGTAGATATGTTTCTGATTTTGTAACGAGTAATGAGTGTTGTTTGTAGAAACAAATAGTTCTTGTTGTTTTCTGGCAAAATAATTTTGTTTTTAAATTTCCATTTGTCTGTGTATGGTTGCAATTTAATTACAACGAATATGTTGTGCTATATAATTTTAATTTGTGAATAGAATAGGGTTTGTAGTACTTTTTTAAAATATAGTAGAACCTTTTAAAATAAATAAAAAGAATAGAGGCCCATATATGCTGAAGTTTTAAACAAATTGCTGTTTAATTCAATTGGCAAAATCTGTTTTAATTAATATTATTTACTAAAGATTATTGGTACTGAATTTGCAATATCAAATTTCTTAACAAAATTATTTGATTTTCATCTTTTAAAATGTCAATACATATTCTTCTTTTTTTTTTTAAAAAAAAAAGTCTAATTCAGAATGTGTTACGAATCTTCAGTTATAAAATTGTAAAGTGTATAGTCAAAAAACAAAATGTTTAAAATTTAAAAAATCAGTTTTTAAAAATAAATTGATTATTTCAAATAATTCCATTGGATTTTGAAACTTTTCGAATTAATTCAATTAAAAATTGAATTAATTAATAATTTTATTAATTATTTAATTTATTTGATTGTTGTTTAAAATTTTGATCAATTTGATTAATTAAAAAAAATGATTTAATCAATTCAGTCAGTTGGTCCTACAAGAAAATCAATTCGACAGTACATGATTGCAAACTGTAACTACGAATTAAAGGGGGGAAATTTATAGATTACAAAGTAAAAATGATTACAATTTTTATTTTTTACACAGCACCGATATATAAAACATGGGCAACTCAATTAGACGAGTAAAGAAGCATCTATTTCTCGCATTAAGAAGAGGAAAAAAAAATCCTGAGCACAACTGAATCAAACTATTATCATCTCAAAACATCTACAGAAACAAAATGAGAGAAAAAAATCCTATCGACGTCAGAAATTTGCAGATATCCGATCTAAACATCTGTCAAGATTAATGATGACACAATCATGACATAGGCAAGGAAGAAGATGAGTGCGATCTGCATGAAGAACTTTGGGTTATCCCTCAAGCTGGGAGATGCGACTGCTCTGTGAAATCACAAAAACAAGATAAATCATAAGTTACGAATTTATCGGTTGTTTCAAGTACCAAACCAGTAAAAACAAAATGAGGCGATTCCCAAATTCAGAGACCCGATTCTATTTATCATTTCAGTGTCAGCTGAGAGGAGCTGTGCTTAACAAGACGAAAGATACAAAAGTAGGGCATGTGTTCCACTCTAAATTGCTCGGATCCACCTAAACACAACTCAATTCTTCCTAGTTGCTTTTGAACATGGACAATTCCCAACTCAAGCAGGCACGACTAAGACCAGATCCACTTCAGGCAGAACCACACTGCAACCCAGACTATCCGACAAAAGACAGTCCCTTAGTTCAATTTGGGCCAAACCAAACCTCATTGGCCTTGAGCCAAACTTAAACAACAATTGTACTCATCTGGCTAAGCACCTATATTGTGGTCTGAGATAAATTAATAAATTTGGCAGGCTAAATTTAATCTGTTGTGAAATCATCATACGGGTTGCTTCAAGTTCCAGACAGTGGAAACAAAATGAGATGTCCAAAACACAGTGACCCTTTTTCAGTTAAACTTGTTTTCTAGCTAAATTTTATTTGAATCAGATGAAATGATTAGAGAGATCATAAATGCTGATAAAAAAGTACGTAGAAAGGCAACCTTGCAATGCGTTGAGAAAACCGAGGGAAAGGCATACTCTGAATAAAAACAACTCCAGGACCTGTTAGAGTGGTCATCAACTGGTTGTCACCCTGCAAAAACACAATGTTGACTTAGAAGCTACAAATATTAACATCACAAAATCCTCATCGAAAACACCTCCAAAATGGTGGCAATCACTAACAAACATCATGTAATATCTTCCATATGTATCTTTTTCGATTCAATGAACAAATATGATGTGTACTTATACATTGCAATTAATTAGCAATATTGAAAAGCATTGCCCACACCACCTCATGCATAGAAGCAGCCAAGCAGGAAAGCACATACCCCAAACACAACCCTCCGCATTGCGACGGAGGGCTTCAGCTGAAAAGTGATAGTGGTTGACATAGCAATGATGCTGCTAACATCAACTATGAATGCTTCTCCTGGAGCAAGAATTTTCTGCACAACTAGCAAAGAGAAATCACATAATTGATAAGAATCTAAATGGAAGAAAGACTTAAAACATATTTCTATTATGTATGGAACACAAGATGGAACCACAAAGATAATGGTGGAACTTTATGATGGATAGTGCTACATTTCTTAGCTGCTATATTTGAGAATCATAGCATGAAAATCAAATTTATAATAATAACTACATATTCTGGATACTACAGGTGTAGTAGTCAAATGTGCATCGAGCTTGCATTATATACCATGGAACACATTTTTTTAGAGAATATGTAAAAGTGAATATTGGAATATTGGCTTACACAACCATGAGAAACATTTTTGTGCTCTTTTTCTAACTAATATAAATGAGAAGTGATTCAAAGGACAATTACCAGATCCACATCCCACAAGAAATACAAGGCCCTGTCCTATTAGCTTCTGTTTGAGGATCACCTATAACAGACAAAAACAAGATTGACAATCACCAAGAGATAGAGTTAACAATACAATCATACAGAAACACAAAGGCATTATGAGTCATGTGTTTAACGATAGCGCCAAAAAGAGAAAACCTCACCTCTGCACCAACCTCCATATTGTGAGGCCTTTGATCAACATTACTGGAAAGTCTAACATCATTGACAGAGCAAAGGAAGGCATCTGGCTACAAAATTGACAGAATATTTAATGTCACATCCAAACAGATGCGGACTAAAGCTTTTGAAAAGTTTCCTGTGTTAAGTAATATTGAAATGAGCTCAGAGTTCAGTTAGCGAACAAGTCAAATTCGATTAATATAATATATTTGGTTGACTAAGGTAATTCTGAAACTAGCACCTGAATATTAAAGGAAACAAGTAGATCATATATAACTAAATTAGCTTATAGTTGGCATAGAAGTGTTCAACATTATCAGTGATTTCGAGAACTCAGAGACCAAGAACTGGTACTGGCTATACCTGACAAAGTAGTTCACCACCCAAATTTGACAAGTCTATCTGTGAAGAGAATTTGAAGTTAGAAAATCAAAGTGGTAGAAGCAAGATTCATTCAGGACACTGAAAGATAGACATCCTAATTAGAAATGCAAGAAAAAATGAACTATGCGTATATTTGAAAATGGAAACAAGGAAAATAATAGGAGTGAAAGACATGTCTGTCTGATGCATGTTGTCATACGGTTTATCTATTACATGGATCAGTAATCTCGTGAACCCCAGTGGACTATGAGAGATGACTGACAGATATTAGGATACATTTACCTGAGATTACTTTGGTATAAGTTTTTTTAAGTATATAAAATGGAACAAGCAAGCATAGTTTGGTTTTGCCAAATTAAACCTTTACCTAACATTTGGCTGATCCAGGTCGTAGTGCTGCAGTGCTCATTACAATGTTAAGTAAAGAGGAAGAAAAGCATTGGACTCGTTAGATACCAAGATTTGAATTAGGGTGTTGATTATTCCTTTCAAATCAAAAAACCAAATCAAAATTTTGATTCAGTTTGGTTTCTAGATTAAATCAACCAGATTCAGCTTGGTTTGATTATATTAATTACTGTGTTTGTAATTTTTTTTTATTTTAATAATAAAGAAAAAAATTATAAGGATTCAATTTAAATCTGGTTCAGCCTGAAACAAACCAACAATATGTGTTTGGTTTCAATTCAATTTAAATGCTTATTTGCTTTGGCTCAGCTTCTAATAAATCAATATAAAACAATCTGGTTTGATTTAATTTGGTTCAGTTTAGTTCCATGTGAACTATGGACACCCCTAGTTCTGGACTTGTATAACTAGCCACAGAGGGAATGAACTAGAAAGTACAGAGCAGGTTGTCATTATCAAACGCTTTTAAAATTAACCCTATAAAAGTGACTTTAAGTAAGAACGAAAGCATGGTTTCATGATTGTACTGGGAGAGGCTTACGTGACCAATTAAAAGTGAAGCAAGGGTGTAAGGTCTGCTTTAACATACCAAACAATAGATATCAAAATCAGGAAGAAAAACATGTTCAAGTAAAGAAGCCAACATCTTCAAAATTTTGTAGTATGAAGGAGCAAATTTACTAATTTCATCTTCAAAAAATTACTAACCGGAAGTATTCTTGCAGGAGATGGTGCTGCTATTCCAACAAATCCATCTTCTGAACCAGAATTTGAAAGAACTATGCTTGTCACATTTTTGCCAAAGAACCAATGCCATAATCCAGCTTCATTTTCAGGAATGTAATTGTTCTCCATTTGAATTGACCCAGACATGTAGCAAATTGTACCTAAACAACACCACAAAATGTCAAAAAAAAGAAAGAGAAAGAAAGAAAAGATTGGAAAAAAAAAGTGATTGTTTACTTAATGAGAATGTTAATGAGAGCAAAATGATAAGAAAAGAGAAAAAATGAATAAGTTAATAGTGGCAAGCAAAAAAAATGTATGAACAACAGGATGAGTCACTCTAAGCAGGTTAATGATTATTCAAAAGAATTTCTTTCAGTTGGCAAAAAATGATTACAAATACATTATTTGTGCCTTCAAATTACCTGAATTGCTTTGAAAATAGAAAAAAGAGATAAACCATGTGAAAATTTAACTAGAGAAGCACTCCAACAGTTTCCTAAAAGAACAAAAAACTTAAAGAACACGAGCACTTACCAGGCTTTGCAATAAGCTTTTCTTGTGATCTCAACATTATCTGCAGATTGAATTATAATAAAAGGAATCAAGATTTATATAAGCTAGAGATAAACCATGAACCAATTACAGTAAATGAAATCAGGGTTTATAAAAGGTAGAAACATGCCTTACAATCATACACCACAAGGAAAACTATCAAGAAAACCATAAACTAAAACATCAATAATAGACTACCTGAACAATCTGAGACTCTCCGCCCAATATCTGAAAAGCTGTGACTACTGATTCTTGACTCTGTAATAATGAGTAAATTTAAAATAAATTTTTTTTTAAACGAACAACTATCATCATTTGCATTCTATAGCATATTTTCTATGTGTCATGCAAGAAAAGCAAAAGTCACCAAAGTATGTTGCAAAATAAGATACATTATCACAGATTAACAAAGATTACCTAACGTAAGAAGTATTAAAAGCAAAGATTGCGTGTACAGCAGTCAGCGTGTCTTTCTCTGAAAACTTAAGCGAACTTTGATTTTAGGGGGCATCCAAAGTTCAAACTACATCAATTTTGTCATGAAAACTAATAGATTTGTCAATCCCATTGAGCATATAATTGCTCAAGATGAGATTGGATATAAAAAATGAAAAAAAAAATCAAACTACCAGCAAACCAGAACTAGTTGCAAGGATAGATTGCACAGGTTTTTTCTAATCACATAATTTTCATATTGAAAGGCTTCAACTTTGTTTGACTGAATAGTTTTTTTCTCCACAATTACAGGCCAATAAATTGACTATTGCAAGGAACAAAACAATGAGAAGTAGACACAACTTCGGACTGATGCTCAAGTTGTTTTAGAGCAAATTCAACTGTACAGGAAGGATCCCAGCCATGCTACATCTACTTATAGACAGTATGAAGCCAATGTTCTTATCGAAGACCAAGAACAAAAGTCAAAATTTAAGATCCATCTATAAGAATTACCTAGGAGTTTAGTCATTACATGTTGGCTTTTTGGTCAGAATTAATACATGATGATTTTGTAAGCACAAAAATATAATGTAACCACATTCATTTAACAACTAAAACAGATCTCTGGCAAAAAAAAAAAAAAAAAACCCAAAACTTATACTTAAAATTGAATTGACTCTTTACCATAGAATAATTTAGCGGCATGCCAATTTAGAATGTATATATCCAACTAAAACAAATATGAGTTGACAGTAAAATACCAAGTGCAACATGCCACATAAGATGACTACGGATATTAAGTAAATAAACAGATAGCTAATGAATCCAAGGCCTTGACTTTGCACAGCAAAGTAGCTTTCCGTCCCAGCAAACACAAAACGACGGAAATGCGGTCGAGATCCCTAAAATTCCAGGAAGCGCTTTGGGATCCGAAGCAAGTCCCATGACAGAATCTCGAACGAAATTCAACACGTAATAGAACCCGCTAGGGCGAGAGATGGAGGACGAGAGGCCCACCTGGTAGACATAGGGCTGGAAAGGGGTGGCGAAGAAGGGAGCCGCCATGACGGACGCAGATCGAGAGGGAGCTGGTGGTAGGACCTACTAGAAATCACAGGTAATCACGTCCTCTGTCTCGATTCCGACATCAGAGGCCTCGCCGGCCGGAGAAACTCCACCCGATCCGCCCTCCACGAAGCAGGCCGAAGGCCGAAACCGAATTATTTATCCATTTTTGAAAGAGTAAATAATTATAACCTTCTTTGTTCACAGGAACTGATCAACGGTTACGATTTGTTGAAAAGAAACGATGCGATCGTAATTTTCAGTGACGTGGAGGGCAAAATATCGGTGTGGTCTCTTTAGTCTACGAGTCAACGGTCCACGTGAACTCTGCATTTAGAATCGCCCACGTGTACCTTTATATTACAGCTTTTCATTAGATAAATTTTTAAAATTAGCAAATTCCGTATGGTTGTTTTAAAATTATCTAATCTATTTATCATTTATATCGATTGATTATGTACCTATTTCTCATTTATATCTATCAGATTGATTTTTTTATTATTAAAATTGATTTCACTACCGCCGAAATATTAAAATTATGAGCAAATGATTACTATTTTTTTTTTATCAAAATTAATTTTAAATAAAATTGATTGATAGACCAAACAATTTCTATTGACATAAAATTAGTTCTTATATGTTCGGCTAGTTCTCCTGATTATATTTATACATCCAAACATCAATTTGATCAAATATATTAAGAGTGGTGATTTTTTAAACACATATGTATTTGAAAAAAATTTAATTTATATTCAAAAAATCATTACTCTTAATATATTAGATCAAATTGACATTTAAGTATATTGTTATAATCAAGAAAACTAGACGAATACATAAAAACTAGTTTCATATTAATTCGAAATCGTTTGGTGTAACAACTAGTTTTACACAAACTCAGTTGATGGACCAAATGACATTGAATTCACATAAAACTAGTTCTTACGTGTTCATCTATCTCTCATGATTATATTCATGTCCTTAAACGTTAATTTGACATAATATATTGAGAACAACAACATTTTTGAACATGAATGTATTTGGAAATTTTAATTCATATCTAAAATATCATTACTCTTAATATATTAAGTCAAATTGATATTTAAGGTAATCATGTCTACAAATGTGGAGACAAATGTCGGAGAGTCGGAGGTCCACGGTTTGCTGAAGAAAACTCAAAGAAAATTAATGTGGCACTCCTTGAAGATTCTTTGAATCCTGCACACCAACCAGCACCTCAAAAAAAAAAATGCTAGTGACCAAGCGAGGGAACAGGGAGAATATTTCGATTTTTTTTCCTCCTATGCTCATGTTAATGCAAGGTTCATCGAATAATTTTTATGGAGAAGTGACGAAGAATATAATAATGGTGATTGCATACCTCCATGGATTGTGAAGAACCCTATTTATATTTGAACGCTACCTGACACGAAGAGTCAAAGATTAAGGAGCTTCCATAAATGACATTAACATTTATGATGCATC
>JBBPFQ010000107.1:2188547-2199538 GCA_037974815.1 Kaempferia elegans | reverse complement strand
GACTCTGATACCATGACTTATTTTCTCTGTCATTTCACTATGAGAATTAACATCAAGAATTATCAATTCCCATAACCCTAGGGTCTAATATAGGAAGAAATACAAAATTATCAAATTCATTAATCCGAGGGTCTAATATAGGAGAAATAGCCTCCGGGGCTACGAGTGATGGTAAGCTGTGAGACAGACTCCCTAGGCAGTGAGAGTTTGAATCTCACCCAGGGTACATTACACCTGAGGAATTCGAATTATTTGTGATGCTAGGCCATCCGTCAGGATCATATGCACTTGCCGATTTACTTTGTGGCCGGTGGGAAACTTCCATGAGTCGGGCCGGTCACCTCTCCTCAATAATATAGGAAGAAATACAACAATAATTACAGCAAGAATATATACAACAATAATGAAAATCTTATAGAGCTAATTAAGGGATATACAACTATAATAAAACTATATAAGGTAAGAAGAATATATTGACATTAGAGAGGTAATCAGTGCTATACTACTTCGTTGTTATGAACTACGAATTCCTCTGTTTGTATACTTATACTGTCAGCTTCTTGGAGTTTTTTGTGTTTGTGCCACACTTTCGATCTTTCCAAGCTTCTTTTTCTAGCAAAAGCAATGAGTTGTTGATTTTAATTCTAGTTGTGTTAAGTTTTAATGAAAATGCACCAAATCAACTGAAAGAGTAACTTGCCTGTTAGTGGAAGTTTCCACTAACACATGGAGGTTTTGTTAGATCAAAATGCTGGAAAGATGGTCCGGCCCAAATAATCCACCATGAGTTTGGGCTATCTGTGACTAGTTGGACTGGTATTAGAGTTGGGCTTAATGGGTATTATGATCTTGTGATGCTTTCTCTTGTAGTTAGTAGGATTGAGCTTCTGGCACTTGTGTTTGTGAAGTTTGTCCTTTCTCTGACTGCTATTTTGTTAGTATATTTTGGACCAACTTTTATCTTTTCCTGCAGGTCTTAATGAAGGAACTATCAAATGTGGAAGCATGTGTCCTTGTGGGTGGATGTGTCTTAGCTGTTGATCTCCTGACTACAGCTCATGAAGCTTCTGAGAAGACTTCTATTCCTTTGCAATCCAATCTGATAGCTGCTACTGCTTTTATGGAACCTCTTAAGGAATGGATGCTCATTGACAAGGACGGATCAAAAGTGGGGCCAATGGAGAAAGATGCAATCAGAAGATTTTTTTCCAAGAAAAGTATTGATTGGACTACCAAGTGCTGGGCTTCTGGCATGGCTGACTGGAAACGTTTGCGTGACATTCGAGAATTACGTTGGGCATTTGCTTTTCGGGTTCCTGTTTTAACTCCAGTTCAGGCAAGCAATTCTATTTTTTATATGTGAATTAATGGTTAAGTTTCTTGTTTATGTACTAATACTGCCTGAAATTGTATAGAAGAATTATGAAACACATTGAACTTGATATTGCTATTTATATTTATTGAATGCAATGTCAGCTTTTCTGGTGTACCCATGTATGATTTGTGATGAATGTGCTATTTCATGTTATTTGACTAAGTAGTTTATTTGCATTTTCACCTTCTATTTCTTGATGTTAATTACATACAAATTCCGTTTGTGTTGGTATATTGTGTTTTTCACCATTCAGAATTGACATTTTATGCTTCAGTTTTATCCTGATTCTCCTATTATTCTAGCCCATATATACAGTGATGTGGCTATATTTCTATATGCAAGTAACTGAATGAAATCCTGTCATGCTGTTGCAGTTGTATGCCTTAGAGACTATTCATTGGTGGAAAATAAATACATCTGGATGATGATATATGGTTTGCTGAATTCTTCTTTATATTCAGGTAGGAGACGCTGCTTTAGCTATATTGCACAATATGGTATCTGCACGATCTGATCTTGATGATGCTGGAGAGATTGTGACCCCAACACCAAGGGTGAAGCGAATTTTGTCAAGTCGTCGATGCCTTCCACATATTGCTCAGGTGATTTCTTAATGTCAGATAGACACTACCTTTGTTCATTATCTTTTAATGGCATTCTGTGTTATTCACTGATACTTTATTTGATCCCTTACTGATGTAATAAAATTAAAAATACAAGATAGTCAAGTAAGAAATTCAATAAAGCAATATCAGAGCGGGCATCTTCAACTCCCAGCTAACGTACATCGGTACCAATTGCCATACTGTAGAGATGGATACAAACAAATTATGAAGGTTCGAACGAGTAAATCAAACCTGGAAACCAATTAGGAAGAAAGTTCTGGTCATTTACAAGCTCTACCCACTTTCCTTATTCACAATTTACTTTGCTCTTTTCTTGCCAAAGAATTCCACTTAATTTCTTTCAGTCAGCATAGTGACCAAAATTCTAAGTGTTTGAAGCAAAGTGATTGGTGTAAGAATAAATGACTACTCCAATATCTGAATGATGTTCTTTTTTATGCTTGCATTTCTCTTGCATCACCTCTTCAGGTTAATAGGCCACATTCTAATTTCTTGTGTCTAAATAGGTATTTTTTGGTCTTTCTAGTCTAGTATTCTAGCTTTCTAAGAGCTTGACTTACATTAAATTTATGTGTTTTGTATTCTTATTCCAAGTAACTTGAAAGGTTATTTCTATCTTAATGGCGACAAACTATGTTAAAGGGTGTAGATACTTTCTATTGGTGTGTGAGTTTGTATTTCATTCTGTTTTGATCCTCTCGTCATCAGGATTATATTGTGAAGTATTTTTCAAATGCATATTCCAAGTCCTTAAACTAGATTAGCTGCTGAAAGACGTACATATTCTAAATATGGAGTTGAATAGGTGGATATCAGACAACTTATCATATGTAGTTAAAAAGGCTTTATTTGTCTACATCACTTGATATTTAATTGTTCTCTTCAATCATGTATTACATTCTAAAATACTTTTCTTATACAAGGATGTTTGCTTGAGTCTGTTTAGTGTTTGATTGCTAATACTTGTTTTCTCAAATGGCTACATAAACTAGCCAGAAATAAAAATTCTTTTGTTTGGGAGATAAAATTAGTAATTTTTCTTGTTCAGGTACCTTTTTTTTTAGCACAAAATTCACTTGAAAGATTGTCCATTTTGGAAAATCACTTGTATTTTCTTTTGGTATTCGTAGTGTAATGTGCAAATTAGTAGAAACATTGACTTTAAGTTGAAAATAATTTTTTTACCAGCTGCACTTATGGGACATCTTTAGGTATTTTATCTGATGGGTTGGTGTGATAAACTATTTTTTGTTTGTGATCTGACATCTCTATAGTTTCCTATGGTAATTGTTGTGCTGGTTCCTTTTAAGTTGCTCAACTCGAAAATTCTACAAACACTGCTCTCATTTTGCTTGTGTTATAGAATTATAGAGAGCATCACTGTGGATATGACCATGGTTTTTAATTTAGTTTTGTGCCGGTTGGCCCTGACAAAAATTTTTGTTTTGCCTGCTGACTGGCTTAAGGAACAACTTGATACGATGAAACTGATGCTTGTTTCCGCAATCACCGAGGACGGTAACAATAAACTTCCCTTGAGGCACACATGGCTTCTATGATGCAATGTGATGCTTTTGCTAATACTCTTGAGCCTTCCGCGATGACAATAACTCGGCTTAGGTGGCACTAGGCAGCACAAGGCTCTGCAGCACATTGGATCTAAAGTTAGGACTCGAAAAAAAAAAATCTTTTTCCTTCTCCTTCTATGATGGCAACGTGGCGCAAGGTGACGTGAGGCAACACAAAACCTTTGCAAGGCAATCCTAGTAAGGTTAGGGCTCAGTATCTTAGTATCCCTTCTTCCTTCTCCGATCTTCTTCCTCTTCTCCTTTTTTCAATTCTTTCCTCTTCGGTACCTCTGGCACTGCATGTTGGCATTGTTGACATGGCACTGATATATCTCGTTCTGGCCAAGGACTGAAATTTTGACTCAGAATGAGACATCAAACCTTGGAATATGACTACTTGTGTTATTTGTTGTGTAAGTCTTGAAATTTTCTGGATGCTAGGTCTAGTTTTCCATGAGTACATAACTTTAAGTTTCTACCCACTTATCTTTACTCTTTTTAAGAGGGTTTTAAAAATATCAAGTTAGGGCAAATCATCAAAATTTGCCTAATAGTTCTGTATTTAATGCATTGTTTTACAAAAGTCTTTTTACAAGACACCTATCGTGTTGTCTAGGCTTATGCAATGAGATCACATCGCATTTGCTTATGATCACTAAGACTTATGCTAGCTAAACCAATCTCCAGCTTGTCAAATTTTCAATATTTGATTAAACTAATTTTCCCAATAGAGAAACAAGAAGCATATTATATATATTTCTTTAGTGAATATGGGAATTTTCTTTTATGGGAAGGAATTAGTTTATTACATGAATTATTATGTATTTGTGTTTTATGTTTTTAGTATTTCTCAAATTCATATGACAATTGTCTTTTATAGAGTTGCAAATTGCTTAGGATTGTACGACTAACCTTAATTTATGGATATATTCTTGGGTTGTTAGAAACAACACATACAAAAATCTAGTGTAACAGATATGAGAATGTTAAGTTTAGTGTAATAGATATGAGAATGTTAAGATAGATATAATAAAAAATTACTAAAACCTGAAGGTAATTCTGTATAGCTCCAATAGATAAAAAGAAGAGAATTAGCTGAGATTGTATTGACATGTTCAAAGGAAGCAATAAATTTTAAATTTTATAGTTGGAAAATTTTGAATGTTACAATAGAAAGTAATAAGTAAAGAAAGATTAAGTAAAATATAATAGTCAATATAATACAATTTACTTTATTGTTTTAAATATTTTGTTTGGATAAATAAAAATATATTGAATCCAATGGAAAAAGAGGTACAAATTGGATTAGGTAAGCCCAATCACCAACATCAACGATCCCATATAGCTAATGGGAAGCCATCCGACACTCACCTTAATTAAACCACTATTCTCTATTAGGGCTGAGTAATCGGTTTAAACCGAACCGATTAAACAAAAAACTGAATCAACTGAACTTTTTTTTGAACCAACCAAACCGATCGAACTTTAAAAAAAAAAACCGAACCAATCGAATCGACCGAATCGATAAAACATCGATTAATTCGGTTTTTGACCGAAATAACCAAATTTTTTGGTTTGGTTTGATTTGGTTTCGGTTTGATTTGGTTTCGGTTTGATTAAGTTGGTTTTCAGTTTGGTTCCGGTTTGGTTCCTTTCAACTCATAATATCAGTTTGGTTTGGTTCTGAATTGATTTGGTTCCGGTTCTGTTAGGTTCAACTCATAATATTGGTTTAATCGGTTTAATCGAATTTTGATTTTCAAAATTGAAACCGAATCGATTAGACTGATATAACTGATATTTCTAGAAAAAAACTGAACTTCTGAATTAACTAAACCGAAGTTTTAACTTCGGTCGGTTAATTTGATTTAATCGAACTTTTGCTCACCCTTAATCCCTATGAGTTACTTATGTCTAACGAAGCGTCAAATCAGAGTATACTCCTAAAAACTGGTACACATGAGTTTGCACACTCCTGACGATTTTCTCAATATCTAATTGTCCCTCTCCAAAGATACTATTCCTCGCTTGCCAAACATAATGAATCATGGAACACAAAGCTAGGTGACAAGCCTTTGTTGACACCCTACTCCCTCAGTAGTATCTCCTAAAGACTCGCATCATCTGTCTATACATAGACATCTCATGTCGCATATGAAGCCATTCTTTAATCCTCCTCCAAAGCTCCGCAATAAGGGGACACCTAAAAAAAAGATGCTCCTAGGACTCTAGCACCTGATGGTGGAAGTACAAGATTTTATTGATTTAAATATTGATATATCCTTGCATGGAGATCAATGGAAGTACAAGATTTATGTAGCTGTCCCCAAATAGTTGGGATAAACCATTAAACATGTCAAACATGGCTTGATGATTTTGATGAATTGCTAAGGGTGATTAAATTAATTTCAAGTGATAAATGCATGTTTTATTTATATTGATTATTTTAATATATTATATAGTAGATACTCATGTTTTTTTTTGACATGATCTTATTCATTACTTGTGTATGTGTGTGGTGTTAATGTATGTATATATGCACCTGCATATGCATCATAAAACCTTGATTTCATAGTTTGTGTTCAGTTTGCAGATGACTATATATGATAGTTTGTTCTTCTTGTGGAAGGTACCATTGACTTGTGCAAATAGGGAGTTAGTCAAATGTTGTTGTTAACTGTTTTTTCTTTTTCGAAATCACTTAGGCTATTCTCACGGGTGAACCAAGCATTGTGGAAGCAGCTGCTTCCTTGCTTAAGGCTATTGTGACAAGAAATCCTAAGGCAATGGTTCGATTATACAGCACTGGTGCCTTTTATTTTGCTCTAGCTTATGCTGGATCAAATCTTCATTCAATTTCACACCTTTTTTCTGTGACGCATATCCACCAAGCATTTCATGGTGGAGAAGAGGCAGCAGTATCCTCATCATTGCCCCTAGCCAAGCGAAGTGTTCTGGGTGGGCTTCTCCCAGAATCCTTGTTATATGTACTGGAGCGAAGTGGACCATCAGCTTTTGCAGCAGCAATGATATCTGATTCTGATACTCCAGAAATTATATGGACGTATAAGATGCGGGCAGAAAACCTAATCCGACAGGTCAATTACATGATTTTCATGGTTATTGTATTGCTTTTCTTGACATTGTTTTCTTTACCTTCTTCCCTCTCTGTTTCCAGGTGTTGCAGCATCTTGGAGATTTTCCACAGAAATTATCACAGCACTGTCATTCTTTGTATGATTATGCTCCTATGCCACCAGTAACTTACCCAGAATTAAAAGATGAAATGTGGTGTCATCGTTATTACCTCAGAAACTTGTGCGATGAGATTAGATTTCCCAATTGGCCCATTGTTGAGCATGTTGAATTTTTGCAATCACTGCTCGCAATGTGGCGTGAGGAATTAACTCGACGCCCAATGGATCTTTCAGAAGAAGCAGCTTGCAAAATATTGGAGATCTCCATGGATGACATTGTCATTGATAAGAATGTAAAATCAACAGAGACTGCAAATGGTAATTTGAGCACATCAAGTCAGATTGAAAATATTGATGAAGAAAAGCTTAAACGACAGTATCGGAAATTAGCAATAAAGTACCATCCTGACAAAAACCCTGAAGGGAGGGAGAAATTTGTTGCTGTGCAAAAGGCTTATGAGAGGTTGCAGGTACATGCTGGGTTTTACTAGATCTGTCTGTATACTTTCGTCTGACTGGGTTCATCATATTAGAAGTGCTATATTAAGTCTATTTTAGGAAGTTAAAATCTTGAGTATAACAAAAGAACAAGATTACTTAGATATTGTTCTCTGGCTTTGTGATATACTATTATTCTATTAGAAATTAGTAGTGAAAAAATTGCGTGTTACAAATTTATGTTCCATAGTTTTAGTCAAATCTGTATAAATTGATACTAATAGTATCTTTTTATTGTAATCATACTGTGTTTATACATGAAACATTGGTAGTTGTATACTTGTATTAGATTATGTAAATTGGAAAGTCCGAAGCACTTGAATAGATTTCTAATGCAACTATTGTAGAATTGTCTTGTAAAGTCAATGCAAGAGTGCTGAGCCTTAAGTGGTTTTAATTACACTATCATAGGAAGAAGTAACAGATGCTTACTTGATGCTTGCAGGCAGCCATGCAAGGATTGCAAGGTCCGCAAGTTTGGAGGTTGTTACTTTTGTTGAAAGGACAGTGTATCCTATACAGACGATATGGTAATGTATTGGAGCCATTCAAGTATGCTGGTTACCCTATGTTGCTCAACGCTGTTACCATTGATAAGGATGATAATAATTTCCTCTCGTCAGAAAGGGCCCCTCTACTTATTGCAGCTTCTGAGCTGATTTGGCTGACGTAATTTATCTATTTCTCAGTGTCTTGTATTCTCATCTATATCTATTTTCTTTTGTTTTGTGCTCTTAAGATTATTTCAATCTGGACATCAGGTGTGCATCGTCTTCATTAAATGGTGAAGAGCTTATCAGAGATGGTGGTATTCCCCTCTTAGCGGCTCTTCTTTCCCGTTGCATGTGTGTTGTTCAACCTGCAACGCCTGCAAATGAACCTTCTGCCATCATTGTTACAAATATAATGCGCACCTTTTCTGTTGTGAGTCAGTTTGATACAGCAAAGGCTGAAATTCTTAAAGTGGGAGGTGTTATAGAAGATATTGTGCACTGTACCGAACTGGAATTTGCTTCAGCAGCTGTTGATGCAGCTCTTCAGACTTCAGCTCATTTATGTGGATCATCTAGATCACAGGATGCTTTACTTTCTGCTGGCTTATTTTGGTATTATTTCATTCAAAGTTTCTTCTGTTCATTTCATTGAATGTGGAAATAGTGTTGGCATTTTACTTTTGTGCAATTTCATTTATTAATTGCAACTCATGGAATCCATTCTCTTCATTCTCAGGTACTTATTACCGCTTCTGCTTCAGTATGATTCTACAGCTGAAGAGAATGGTTTGAACGAGGCTCATGGTGTTGGTGCTAGTATTCAGATAGCTAAAAATAACCATGCAATACTCTCAAGTCAGGCTTTATCGAAGCTGTGCGGTGTTTCTGATGATGGAGCATCAATCCCATATAATCGTTCAGCTGCCAGTGCACTTAAGGCTTTGCTTACACCGAAGCTGGCTAACATGCTTAAAACTCAAGAACCAAGGGAGCTTTTGACAAATTTAAATGCAAATTTGGAGTCTCCAGAGGTAACCCTCCAACTTTGGGCATCTAGTTTTTTCGAAAGTGTAATCCTTATACAAGTTGAGTATCTAATAAACTTGTTTCACAAATTTTTTTGGTATTTTTCATTGAAAAAAGCACTGCCATTTAATATTTGCTAACTCTATATTGTTAAATATATACAATCTAATAACCATTTATAGCATTGTCAGTATCATATGAAGGTGACCTCTACTCCAAGGCTCAATCTCTAGTTCCACATGGGAGATTGCAGGGTTTTTTTGAATGCTTATGTGAGATGGGGTGCCCCCTCCAAACTGACTTGTCATTTTTGGGCAAGTCATTCTGGGTTGGATTATGCTTCTCACCTATCAACATGGTACCTGTGCCATGCTGCATCATTGGTTTGCCCAAGAAGTAAGGTGGTGTATGTTGTGGGCATCATGTGCAATTGACCTTTGTTCAAACCTTAGTCTCACTTGGAATATTCAAGTTCAGGTCTCCCTCTTTGGCTAGTCAGTTTTGGCTAAATGGGGCTTTTGCCTCTTTCAGCAGATAGTATCTCATTTCTTACTTAGTCTAAATAATTTTGTAAGACGATATCTTTTCAAAGATAAAAGCTTACTTTTTTTATACCTCGAACATGTTTTTTTTATATAGAAAAATAGTTCGATGCAAATGATGGTTCAAAATTGTTGGGTAGTCAAAACAAAAAAACAAAAATTATAGTGTGACAGAGATGTCAGTGCTAAGATGAATTGTTTACTTATTTCAAAAATTAAATAAATAATTTTACTATTTGCAAGTAATTTAGTTCCGACAGAGACCCTCATTCTAGTAGGTAATGCTAACTCAACTAGCTTACGAATGACAGTGAAGGACTACTTTTATGGTATATCCAGAAGTAACTACTTTTATTCCAGATACCTCTGAATTAGTTAATTTTATTTGGTGATTTTAAGTCAGTTTATTTTATTTGTATTATTTAGTACTATTACATTTCCTGCCAGCATATAAAACATGTGCCATGTCCATTGCAATTTGTTTCAATTATTTCCTTTTAATTTCATAATTGTCAGTATATTTTATGGTTAACAAATATTTGCAATTCCTCTTGCAGATTATTTGGAACTCTTCCACTCGAGCTGAATTACTCAAGTTTGTGGATCAGCAGCGGGCTAATCAAGGCCCTGATGGTTCCTATGATTTGTCAGAATCACAATCTTTCACTTATGAAGCTCTATCAAGTGAGCTTCATGTTGGCAATGTTTACTTGAGAATCTACAATAATCAACCAGATTACGATATAAGTGAACCTGAGACTTTTTCTGTTTCTCTTCTGAAATTTATATCGGAACTGCTGCATAATCTAAAGGAATTGGATATAGCTCGTGAGTGTAAAATAGATCATGTTTCTTTGTCTCCTGAGCCAGCTGAACCTCTAAATGATACAATGAATATGACAACTAATGAAGATAAAACAGAAGTGTCTTTCGACATTGATGAAAGGAAAGGGAAAGATGAAGTAATAATGAACCTTCAAATTGGGCTGACATCTCTTCAGGTATGGGTACACCAAGTCACGTTTTGAAGCACTTGAGTTATTTGATATGTATTAGTTAACACTTGAGTTTATTTTGCTGCAGAACTTGTTGACGAGCAAACCTGGTTTGGCTTCCTTGTTTTCTACCAAAGAAAAGCTTGCACCTCTCTTTGAATGTCTTACTGTTGATATCCCAGCTGAAAGCAATATTCCTCAAATATGTCTTACAGTTCTTTTGCTTTTAACAACTCATGCTCCTTGCCTCGAAGCTATGGTTGCAGAAAGGGCTAATGCAATTCTTTTATTACAGCTACTTCACAAAAGTCCTGCTTGCAGGGTAGGGGCTCTTGCTGTTCTCTATTCTTTGGCAAGCACCCCCGAGCTTGCCTGGGCTGTAGCAAAGCATGGTGGAGTTGTGTACATTCTCGAACTTATCTTGCCAAAGCGTGGTAAGATCTTACCCCTCTCATCATCACCGCCACCCCACTTTCTATTTTTTCCTCCTTGTTGGCATTGAAAGGTGTTACTCTTGTAGTGTTTTAAATGGCGGCCGAGGTGACCCCATAGGCGCCGCCTAGGCGGGAGGCGGGTATCAAACGCACTGCCTTTGCCCGAGGCAGTGCTTTAGGCGGTAACCCACCGCCTTCCGCCCCAGCCGCGCCTAGAACCGCCGCTGCCGCCGTGT
>JBBPFQ010000107.1:2165076-2180260 GCA_037974815.1 Kaempferia elegans | reverse complement strand
TACTTCTGATTGGTGCTTGCATATGTTATTCTTATTTTTCTCTCTCTCTCTCTCTCTCTCTCTCTCTCTCTCTCTCTCTCTCTCTCTCTCTCTCTCTCTATCCATCTATATATATATATATATATATTATATACATTCTTCACTCCCAATTTCCCATTGTACAACAAGGTTTGTTGTCCTTTTTGAATACTAAAAATGTATTAAAGATCTAAAGGATTCACTGATTCATGAAGGAGATCCTCATTGTCACTCCTATTCAAAAGGTTGATGAAATTCTACCTGGCAAGACATGCAAAGGGTTGACCTGAAGTATTATGAGATCTAGGAATGTGATTCTAGCCTCTGGGTTGGATAAGAGAAGCAAGATGAAACAGTCGTGGATGCTTGAGTTGATATACCAAGGGGTGATAGTCTTGTGGTTAAGGATCTTAATTAGGTGCCGGCATGTTTCAACAGCTGCAAACCACCCAATCTTCATCCATATTTGAAGTTAACACCGTTCTATTTTATCAACAGGCTTCAATTCTGCTTCTCAATGCCTGCTGAAAAGGATTAGTTTAGGATTTATTACCATATAGTTGTAACAAATTTTGAAATACCGGAATACATAAATTAGTAGGGGGGAGAGACGGATCCAGTGCTGGAGTTTGATCAATAGTTTTATCAACAGTATTGTGTAATAACCTTCATTCAGAACTACTATACTGCCTGAAAGTGCATCATTTGTGGATCTTGTTTCAACACTGTCTTATTTTGCCTATTATAGCAAAACTGGCCTCCTAGAAAAAGGTGGGGTAGCATCTCGCCATTAGTTTAGGTCTTCAGCTAGCATTGTAGCCTACATAAAGCGCGATGGTGTGAAAAGAATCTACTAGGAATAATTGGGACATATGGCTTTTTGTTGTATTGTTGTTGTTTAACAAGTATGACCTCTTGATTTTTACTGATAGCATCTGAATAATAGAAAACCTTGTTATTTCCAGCCTTACAGGAAAATTAAGTGAACTAAATAACGACAAGCTAATAGTATATAATTTTCCCTTTAAGAATAAAAGCTCACAAGTCACTGTCACCTGAGATCTTATCTCTTTCTAAGGCAAAATTGTATGTTTTTTGGAAATACCATTTTATTATGAAAATCATTTTTATATAGATTTGTGGTAACTTATTTATCATGGATTACCATTAATCTTTGCTTTATTAGGTGTGGAAAGCTTATAAAGATCAAAAGCACGATCTTTTCCTCCCTTCAAATGCTCAATTTGCTGCTGCCGGTGTTGCTGGGCTTATTGAGAACTCATCATCAAGATATACATACGCACTTGCTGCTCCAACTTCTCAGTTAATGAGGCTCCCTTCTATTTCCGCTGCAAACTCTAATCAAAGAAACAACCACCAGTCCACATAGAGAGATGCTTGCTCAGGTAGCTAGACAATATTCCCTTAGAATCATTTTCTTTTTCTCACTTTTTTATTTTCCCCAAATAGTAAATATTGTACAGCATCTTGATACTTGATGATGATTGAAAGGGTTAAATTTCATTTATTTGGTTGTACAATCGTTTCTTGTACCTTCTTTATCTATATGTAATTACTGAAATAATTGAGCTTTTCGATGGTTGGGTGTCGTCAGTCATTTTGGGGTGGCTGTTTTTTTCCTGAGCAATCGAAAAAGATATGATTGCGCATGTTTATGGTGTGATTTTTCCCACAGATATAGTAATCTAATTGCCTGTTTGAAAGTCATGACACGTTCTGCAACTGCGCTCTGATTTCCATTTCTTCTCTACAAAAAGTCCACATGAAAATTTGTCTTTCGTCTTGGTTTTTAATTTCTATCTGCTATTACCTTGAGTATTAACTTACATTGAACATCAATATCTGCCCTCCCTTTATTAGCTTTCGCGTTTTGTGGTATCAAGAATTCATGATTCCTCACATTGAAATATAACTTGTTCCGACATTGGTCTATTTTGATGGGAGTTGATGTCTGCAAACAGAGGATAGAGATGATGTAAATGCACTAGCTTAAAGTTTTTTGGATGGAGTCAACTCCGATCCAGTTGTGGTAGTTCTCTGTTTTGTTATTTGCTCCATTATTTTTTCATTTTTGTGTCAAAGTTGCAGTTAATATGAAAGATTGAGAAAAATATTGACAAATCTCAGTTTAGTCCAACATTTAGATGAGCCGATGATACCCATTAAGATTATTCTTTCCAATATACCTACAACTCATGAAACAATAACATCAACATTAATCTGACAATTAATCAGGATAAAAAAGGAAGCCACCATTCTCTACATAGAGTGATGTAACCTGTTGAATTGATCAATCAAATTCCTCCAGATGTTACAAACCCTAAATAGAAGAATATATTTATCACAAGGCATATTTGAAGCCTGACCACAAGGTTGCACCAGAAGCTGATTCTAGCTTTGTTCCTTCTTTTAGAGCTCCAATTTTGACCATGGAGTTTGAGACTTTTGGTATGTATCAACTATGTAGCAACAGAATCTCTCTTCCTTCCTTCCTTCCAAGGTAGTAGTAAGTTTAGGATTATAGAATGGTGGATGAAATCTAAAGGTAAGTAAAGGGTGAAGTGGGGGCCCTTGTACTTTGATCTCTTTCTCTTTTCATTCCTTTTTCGCTTCTGTGGCAGGGATGAGGAGATTTAAAACTGCAGGCTGTGTGGCCTTCATTGCTTGACGTTGACATACTTGTCATCCAAAAGAAAAGACAGAAGAATCTATAGTTAAGGAGGTTGACTGTTGGTAAATAAAATTATTTGTGGAATTTTTCTCATTTGATTATATAGAATTATTTTACTTATCAGAGAACAAAAAAAAAATCATTTACTTTGTTAATATCCTTATTATAATTTAGCTCTTCCAAGTGTATTCATTATCTAAAACAAAAGTTGATAATTATGTTCAACCTTGACAATTAGCAATAAATATTTCTAAGCATAAATTTTAAATACATTTTTTATGTTATCTCAATTTAAATATTTATGTATTGAATAGTGTCTACCATTTAATTATTTTATCTTATAGTTATCATTCTATTAGAGACATTATTAATGTATTTTGAATGTACTAGTTTTTCTTTACTTTACTAATCCGACACATTCATTTTGGCATTTTTTTTCTCTTGCGTAATTTTGTTATTCATTAACACTTTAACTAATCAAAGAGGCCTTTTTGGTTCACATTCAAACACGATTAAAGCGAATAATAAAGCCATACAAAGCTAATAATTCCCAAGGCAAGCTCATAGTTGAGCTTAGGGACTCATTGAAATCGGCCAAGATTATATAGAAGTGGACTATTAATGTTGTCAAGTACAACTAAGTTTACCCACATGAATATCTCTTCAATGTAACTCTTGGTAGGCTCTACCCTAACATTAGGACAAAGGATGTGGACCAGATAGGATATATCCTATGGTCGAGTGTTGAAGCCAAGTTTGGATTGCTAATGTTGGTGGCAAGGTGAATTTAGTAACAGAGCATGCAAAGAAGGGATGAGGCATCCAATGGGGTTTGGTGGTGGGTTTGGAGGGATCGGGTTTTTGTTTGGGGGGCTAGGTTGATGTATCTCTCAACTGCGCAATGACTTACTCCATAAAAATGTCGTTGCAGAGCAACACGATTGGCTTATCGGCAATAGACAATCCAAACTCTTCCTTCACCCTTCGGGGTAGTAGCCTCCCCTAGTCCTATGGTAGATCTACCTCAGAGAGGAGCATTTTGGTCCCATTGAAAATTGATCCCAAACTTAGTAACAGCAGCATCCTTAAGCTAATTGTGGGAATGCAAATGTTCGTATATTGTGAGATGGCATGGAAGGCAACATCAAAAAGAGAGAGAAATAGAGAGGGGGGCATGAATAATTTGGTCATTCCTTTATTTTATTGCATTTTCATTCCTAAATAATCCACCTTTTACCTTAATTTATTTATTGAGCCATGTATATCTCAATCTTTGTTTTTATGAAAAATAATTTAATGGTAAACATGATCTGAATCAAATTTCATTGAACATGAAAACGAATTATTCCTTCCTAGTCTTACCGGTGTAAAAGTCAAAATGGACACTGCGTCAACAAAAGTCAACCAAAAACAATTAGGAAATGAAATTTCAAGTTTCAATCTAAAATTAACGTATGAACAAAAAAGAAATAGGTATCAAATGATTATTTTAATGACCAAATTAATTGTTTTGAAATATCTAAATCAACAAAAAAATAACAAGTAAGTTGTCTTAATATGCCAAATGAAAATTCATAATAAAAAAAAAGACAGTTAGTATATGTTTCCATTAATGCATGTCCCAAAAAGAGTATAACTATATTGATGGTAATTTTCACGACCTACAATATGTAACTATAAAAGCTTCCCAAAAGAGAGTTTTTTTTCCTGATTCATTCGATTATTTTTTTCTTAACTAACTTCTTTTCTTTGTTTACTCATCTTTAAAAAATAATATCAACGTTGAGTAGTCCAACCAACTCAAATCGGACTTTGATTGATTTAACTCCAATAGACAATCTTTCATATATATATATATATATATATATTTTAAATTCATTTATTGATGCGAACTTGATAATTTTATTAATGGATAATCCAATTAGACCAAGAAAGAACCCGGTCCGGTCTGTTACCCGATTTGGTCGAACCAAAAACAACGACTAAGGTTTTCATATTTTAATCTAACATTAAAAAAATTATCTTTTAGGGAAAGTACTGATTTTTTACTATAAATATGTGTATCCTTTACTTGCTCTCTCCATTTCCTAACCACTTCTTCTCCTCGGCCTTTCCCTCCGCCTCGTCTCCTCCGCTCGCCGGAAAACCTCCTCCTCCTGGCTGTTGGTCTTCTCCTTACGCGCCTTGTCGGAAATCCTACCTGTCATCGCGGTTCGGAGAGAAGGGGCTTTGCTCGGACGAACGCTGAGCCGTGAGGGTTTCGGCATTTGCTTATTTGTTTCTCCGGCGAACGGTGAAGGACTCTAGACCGGCGCCAGATTAGTATAATATGGTAAGAAGGGAAAATCTTGGGGGTGCTTTGTTATCTTATCCCCATCCTCTTTGAATCAGACGGCAAGTTTTGCATACCTACCTTCTTTTCCTTTGTGTCTCTGCGCAATAATTGTTTGGGATCTGGACTCAGTTTTCTTGTTTGAGCAGCAGTTTTCTTTCTAATTGTGTGGTTACTGTTTAATTTGACTCATCGTTTTCTAATATGGAACCGGATCTTAGGGAATTTGAAGGGTTGTTTCGTCCCAGAGATTGAGTACAATGTTTGAACTAGGGTCAACATTGTGCTTGTACTTTCTGATTTTGGTTCTGACTTGCACGTTGCGGGTTGTACTTGTTGAATTGGATCGCAATCATGAGGTTTTGTACGTTTTTGGAAATTAGATGCCACGAAATTGCAAAGAATAAGGAAAAGGGCTTTGTTTTGATTTTAAACGGATTCAGGATGCTAGAGAACAAAGACATGAACAAAAAGTTGAGATCTTTTGAGGAATTTCGTCAGGATTGATTTTTAACACCAGTCTTTTTTTTCCCTTTAAGTCTGATTCCGTGCCTGTTTATAAATTATTACTGGCGCCGTGTCTGGGATGTTATGATATAACAGTTTACATTTGCACTCTTTCCCAAGTACACACATTCCTGTTTCCAAATTTTGTTGTGGAACCCTTGTCCTCAGATGAAGGTCTAACCATGGTATGCTGAAGTTTCACGAACCAATTGGTTGTTCTCTCCTTCAGTTGATGCTTGATATGTGATTTGAAGATGATTTATGGCTATTCTGTTATCCCTTTCAAAGTGTAACTATTTGAAGTGACAATTCAAAAGTTTCAATACCTGAAAGTTAATTGATGATAGTTTTTTTTTGTCAAGGATTAGTTTTTTACCTGCTAAATATTTTTCATTTTAGGTATAAAATTTATGGTTACGCTTGGATTTTTGTATTATGTCATTTATATATTCCTGTCTTCAACAGGTAGAAGGAATGTCTTGCTTGTCTATAGTAGCTAACGATCAGTTGGAAATATTGAAGCAGAGAAGATCTGACACGTTGAGAGGAACTACCAATGTTATCACTTCAATGTCTAGAAGTGGAGGTGATGCTTTAAGAACTCCAGCATTGTATGGTAATAGATTTCATGGGAATGTCGATGTATTTTCTCATGTTAGCGAATCTGCAAAGGATGCCTTTTCTAAGCGCCAAGTGAAAAAGTTTGAAACAGTGGACTTGCAATGGATTGAAAAAATCCCAGAATGTCCAATCTTTTGCCCTTCAGTTGAGGAGTTCAAGAATCCCCTTGATTATCTTCAACGCATTTCTCCTGTTGCTTCAAAATATGGTAATTTTGTTAGTGTCTACACTGAAATTTTGGTCAAAATTTGGCACTGTCTTTTGATGGTTGCTTAGGTGAATTGTTGCATTGTTTTCCTTGGCAGTGTATATTGGAGCAGATTGATTATTTTCTATTTATCTAATTAACTACTTTTCGTTTGTTTTTAATTGTATGACCTCATTATGATCACAGTAGAGTGGAAAATATAACTTTTGTCATATACAAATTGTTCCTTTCTTTGGCATGAGTATGCCTGCCTTGACATGTTAACTATTTATTCTCTAATTTTGCACAGATGTGCTGATTCATATGCAAGTATTCTAGACTTCAAATTTACAAGTACAATTTGTTATGTCTGAAAATTTTCTTTGGTGAATAGACTATAGGATACATAGCTATTGTTTTAGTTCTTAATGAGCGTATACATTTCCCTTGAAGGCAAAAACAAAAGGACTTAGGCAACATTTCTATCTAGTTTGTATGTTGGATCCGTATCTTAAGCTAATGTTGTAACATTTATATAATTAATTTGGTTCTTCAGATTTGATACAAATAGGAAATAAATTTTTTTTTTCCATTGATTTGATAATATATTAAACATCACATTTTTCATCTTCAATTTATTGATATTATTCAGGTATATGTAAGATCATTTCACCCTTGAGTGCTTCAGTCCCAGCTGGTGCTGTCTTGATGAAAGAGCTAGCTGGGTTTAAGTTTACTACTAGGGTGCAACCTCTTCGTCTTGCTGAGTGGGCTGCAGATGATACGGTCACCTTCTTCATGAGTGGAAGGTCAGTAATCTAATCATATTGTTCTCAAATTTTTTTTTTTTTTTTTTTTGCATGCATGGTAACACTTGATGAGTTTCAGAAAATATACATTTCGTGATTTTGAGAAGATGGCAAACAAGGAATTTTCTCGAAAATTTTCTTGTACTGGATGTCTCCCAGCTAAGTTTATTGAAGAGAAATTTTGGCATGAAATTGCATTTGGCAAGACAGAGATGGTTGAGTATGCTTGTGATATTGAGGGAAGTGCTTTCTCATCGTCCCCTAAAGATCAACTTGGACAGAGTAATTGGAACTTGAAGGTGCTGGTCTCTTTCTTGCTCTGCAGTGTGATTCTTTTCATAAAATAAGACTTATTATAAACATTATATACAGATCAAGTTATCTTTTTTTGATAAATTTGTGAAGTCTGGGTTTATCAACCAATTGAGCCTATTAAAGATTATATTTTTCACTTCCAGAAAATTTCTCGGCTATCCAAGTCTATTTTGCGACATCTTGCGATTCCCATTCCAGTAAATATCTACCTTTTATTCTATTTTGTTTCATCTCCGCACCGTTTTTTTATAGTGTTTCTGGTCCACTACAGGGTGTAACAGATCCCATGCTTTACATTGGGATGCTTTTCAGCATGTTTGCTTGGCATGCAGAAGATCATTATTTGTATAGGTAGCAGAATTGTGCTATCCTTGCTAGTTTTGTTGTTTCTTATTAATCAAATAGCTCATTGACTTACCTTGTGCTCTGGTTTATTCTTCCAGCGTTAGTTACCATCATTGTGGAGCTTCCAAAACATGGTATGGTATTCCTGGCCATGCTGCTCTAGATTTTGAAAAGGTGGTGCAGAATCATGTATATGATTCTGATATTTTGCTTGGGGAAAGAGAAGATGCTGCTTTTGATGTCCTTCTTAGGAAGACCACTATGTTTCCTCCAAATATTCTACTAGAACATAATGTTCCTGTTTATAAAGCTGTACAAAAACCTGGAGAATACATTATCACCTTTCCTAGAGCTTATCATGCTGGATTCAGTCATGGTGAGGAGTTTGTTCCTTTTCTCCATTCTATAGTTCCTTGTTTTAATATTTACATTCTTCTGTTATTGTCTAAGGATCATTGAAGCAGATTCGTTCCCCATTTTTTCCATCTTAGGATTCAACTGCGGTGAAGCAGTGAACTTTGCAATTGGTGATTGGTTTCCATTCGGTAATATGGCTAGCCAACGATATGCACTTCTCAATCGAATGCCATTGCTTCCTCATGAGGAGCTCCTATGCAGGGAAGCACAATTTCTTTCCAACAGACTGTCTTCTGCAGATACCAAAAGCCATGTCCCCTCAACTGAAGAATCCACATCCCAGCGGAGTGTCAAACTTTCTTTTGTGTACTTAATGCGTTTCCAGCACTTAGCTCGATGGACACTGATGAAGTTAGGAGCCTGTACATGCATCAAGTCAGAGAATGTGTTGTGTAGCATATGCAGACGCGACTGCTATGTTTCTCATGTTAGATGTATTTGCAGCAAGGATCCAATTTGTTTCCGCCATGGTATGCTGGTCTGAGATGAAAAATTTGATGTTATTTTCTCTAGTATATTAGCCAGTATAATTTACTTGTCTAATCATTTTTCATCAAGAGGGTGAGCTCAGAAGTTGCTGTTGTAAAACCAACCGTACAGTATTTGTGAGGGGAGACATTCTGGAATTGGAAGCTCTAGCAAGAACTTTTGAACAGGAGAATGATGTATCTAATGAAATTTCAAAGCTGAATAAGCAAGGCGACCACTGTTACCTATGGTCAAGATCTTTCTGTTGTGCTGAAGATGATGAATACTCGCCTTATTGTGATATAAAAGTTGAGGGTATGCCAAATTAATATTCATAAAAAATATATTCCATTAAGCTACTTTTATTGTCAATTTGCAGCACTGATTCTATACTGTGTGCAGTTAATTATCAATCTACTTCTACGGATACTTCTGCTATCCATGACAATGATGATTCTGACTCTGAAATATTCAGAGTCAAGCGCCGACCTTTGATAAAATCACAGAAAAGATCTGTTAATGATACATTTTGCACAGGCTACCAGGGATACCAGGTTTGCTTATTTTCTTGATATTTGATGCCTCATTATTCCTCTATTTTCAAAATAAACACAATGAACACGGCAAGTTAATCTGCTCCTTTCTTTGGCCGTCTTTGATACTTGTTGCCCTTTTTCCTATGAGGAATAACACACAAACATACATAAGGTGTTCGAAAGATTTTTCCCTGCAACCCTTCTCTCCATTTCCATAGTTCTTTGCCCAAGCATGATGAATTCTAGAATGTTATTGGTAAGTTTCCATAGGGACATTTTTGTGTGCACACGTACCAAAAATGATTTTTTGTCTGATGTTGGGAGAAAATGAAATGAGCTGAGTGCAACAGGGGTTTTGCCTTTTGTTCCACATTCAAACTCCCTTTGTTCTTTGGGTTAAAACTTGCTTTTCTGCTTTGATTTTTTTATTCATTGTTTTCATAGTGTCACTTGTTGTTCCGAAGTCGTGAAGTTGTCGTATGCATGTACATTTGAACTTGCAGGGGCTAAAACGATTGAAGAAGCTCCACCCAACAGGAAGGCATCTTGTTGTCGCAGATGAATCTACTTCGTCTGGCTATGTAATGAAACACACAACTTATTTAGCCAAGGCTTCTCGAGGAATGGTGGTACCAGAATCCTCTAAATTCACAAGTGATGCCTCATCACTTTGCATCATGAAACCGAAACTGAAACTGAATCAAAACAAGGCAGTAGCTGATTCAGCATCCTCTAAGCCCGGTCCACCACGCTTAAAAGTCAGAAGGCCACCTTCTGGTAACGGTTCCAGCAGCGAAGACACTGCTAGCAGCCGTGCTTTCTCAAGTATAGTAAATAAGAAAGAAAACCTGAGGCTCGACCAACAAAGTAACAAGTTCAAACCTAGAGCAGATCTAATTTCCAACTCTAATTAAAGCTGCTGCTTCAGCATTATAGCAAAGGCTCAACCAACATGTCAACAAATTAACACCTGGAGCAGATCAATTTACATGACTGATTCTTTTGTGCAGACCTCCAAAGGAAGGTGATGGCACAGTTGATCTTGATTCTTCTCAGCCACAAAACTACTTTTGGGCTGGGTCAAAAAATGTATTTGCTAATGTTCCCATTTACCTTTTATTCTTTTATGTGATTTAGTAGTTACTGAGGGTCGTATAAACTGAATAAATTTTGTTCTTATCCGTGTAATTCAACGATAGAACAGTCACTGAACATTATTGACAAAGCAAGAATTTTTGATAGAATGTTTGATTTTCGGTTGCAAAAGGCTCACGAGCTTGTATGGTATTTAAAACTCCAACAATGAATAACTGAATAAAATTAATGTTATAATGACACGTGTAATTTGTTTTTTTTATGTTGAATCTAATTTTAACAGGTGCTCATAAATACTCGATCCATTTTGATTGGCACGAGTTGGTAGAGAAATATTGCGACAGACATGAGAGATTTTAGATGGATAAATTGAATATTCGTGAATAAATTTAGTAATTAATTTTATAAGAATTTATTTATGCTTAATTCGTTAAACTTTCAACAATTTATAAATAAATTTATCCATTATTTCTCTGTGACCGACACACTTAGCTGCACACAACGAGTCGGAGAGCATATCAAAATCTTACATATAAATATTTACAATGTTATAATTAAAAGATAATATAAATTTTATGTATTTAATCAATATTTTATCTGAAAATAATATAATTAATTATATTAGACGAGTTCGGAATTTACTAAAACCGCACTGTATAGTTTAATATTTATCAAATGCCACAATCAAATGGTTGTTATTATCTTTCTACTCCACCCGCTAACCTTCGCTTTCCATACATCATTTTTTAAGGCATCCGAACGATATTCTTATTTGAAAGTGATTTCTACTGTTCGGATGCACGTTAACTCATTATGCATCTCACCCTCTCTCGCTATCTATATAACTTCCCACTCTTATAAACATGACACCATCTCGAACCTCTTCTTACTTACCATACCTCTTCCGGTAGTTTGGCAGGATTGCAAAAGAGTAAGTAGAGTGGGAGTATTGTTGTAAGACGTTCAAGAGACGACTTCTAAGGACAGTATGCTTCAAGAACAACATCGTTGAAGAACATTACCGTTGAAGGACAAATTTCAAGTAAGAGTGAAATTGGTAGAAAAAGATAGATAAAGATTTAGCTATGCACGTATCAATTTGTTATTGTAAAATTAGTTTGTATTGTAAAAAAAAGGTGATTATAAAAATAATATTTATGGTGTCCATGGATGTGTAGGGAAGAATTATGGAACAACACCTCCAATATGAGGTCCTCCATTACTTAATCAGTTTGCGAGGTGCTCTACTATGATGCTAAATTTTGGCTAGACCTTGGTCATGGTATCCAGGATACTAGGCCCACGTTTGATTGGTATGGAATGAATCAATACGTTGGGTTTGATATGAGATCATATCAGGTCCACTTTGTTCCTTGATCAAAACTTTAGTTTGACACCATATCTATCTTTTTCTCGCTCAACCCTTTGTAGTGATTGAGAGTTTACAAAAATCCAAATACCCTAGGTCTATTAGTAGATTTTGACCAAAATTCACTGATATATCGAGACATGTCGGATTGCACCAATTTCAAGTCTTGTGAGTTTCTTGTATTGCAAGGACTCCAATGGTGTAATCTATTGATTATTTAGGGCTTTCAGAAGTGCTTCAACGTTACCATAAGTTTCAGTTTGAATGTGAGTCTAATATGATCCCATTTTAGGCCCACATCAGGCCTGATATCATCTTACATCAGGCTCACATTAGGTCTGATATGATTTCAATCACACTTTGATCCTTGATTACAACTTTGATTTTACACCATATCTATCTTCTCCCTGCTCAATCCTTCTTAGCTGGTGTGAGCTTGCAGAAATACAAATACCCTAGGTCCATCAGTGGGATTCTGTCAAACCCCACTGATAATTATGAAAATCAAGTATGTACACCATATTTATCTTCTCCTCGCTCAATCCTTCTTAGTGGTTGTGAGCTTGCAGAAATACAAATACCCTAGGTCCATCTGTGGGATTCTATCAAAACCCATTGATAATTAGGAAAATCTAGTATGTGCACCATATCTATAGTCACTTGATCTTTTAATTACAACCCCACTTAATTATGAAGTTGTAACTTTGCTAACTTAGTTTGTAATCTATTTTTCAGGGACGATTATATTGCCGAAGAAATTCTCTCTGAGATATGAAATACATTTAATGTAAATTCTGTTGTGGGATATGGAAATAATGTAGTAAAATTATCCAGAACTAATATTTCATCGTCTTTTAAGTATAGTGGTGTGCGGAACACAAATAGAAATACAAGAAATTTGACATTTGATCTAAATGAAGAATCAAGTAACCAAAAAGATGAGGCTTTGAATCCTTGTACGACACTCAGTGAATACTTTTAGCCTACTTGGAGTGAGGAGGAAAAGTAGTATATCAAGATTGTAGAGGAATTACAACACAATACAAATGTATAAGAATTCTTGGTTGATGATATGTATATTGAAAAATATAAATTTCCCACATAGCAGTACAATAACTTAAAGGAGGAGTTCCCAATAGCTGATGATCTATATCCTAAATTTTCAATTGCTACAAAGGTCAATTAACAAATGAGTATGAATTTTTTATTAGACATATTTTTCCATCTCGACAAGAGTTCAAGAATGCACTTTGAAACATGACATGATTAAACATATGGGATATAACCTAGTTGACTTATGGAAAAATAGAGTTAAAGCAGTCTTGACAAAACCCAATTGGAGAGGCAACAAATGAATATGAATTTTTTGTTGGATAGATTTTTCCATATCGTCAAGAGTTCAAAAATACACTTGTGAAATATGCTATGATTAAATATATGAGATATAACATAGCTGACACCCCAAAAAAATAGAGTTAAAGCAGTCTGCTTTAATTAACCATGTACATAGAGAGAAGTTGGCTGGGGAAATGTAGAGTTCACTGTTACGAAATATGTAAAAAAACACCAATGTGTTACTATTCAAGCATGCTATTTCTCATTTGTAGCGTCTTTAGTTGAAGAACAATTTGTTTCTAATGAATAGTACAAACTAAGTATGATTATATCAGATATAAATCTAGGTTTGGAGTGACTATATCATACGAAAAAGCATACACAGCCCGAGAGAAAGCTATGAAGAAGGTCGTTGGAAATTATGACCAGACATATAGAGATTGATCCTGACCGCGAAGCTGAGAAGATGAAGCGGCCGGGCGATGTGGATGGAATGTTGACCGAGTCAGCATACTCCGGAGGGGAGAAGGCTGAGGTGTCCTCTGGGTTGACCAGGTCGTCTGAAATACTCTGGTCAACGCTCCTCGTCAGTAGTGTCCACCTCAATTTTAGGACTCCGATGCTCGGAACGGGTCCCACAAACATGTAGTAAGAAGCTGGACAAATAATATGATAATAGAATGCATTGAAGACTAAGCATAAGAAACATACCCTAGCCCAGGGGGGTGCCCTCGGGTAGATGGTAAGTTGGTCGTGTCGTCGATCGAGTCCGGAAATGGTGATGATAGCCGGATCTAAACCGACGAGGGTTGGATCTGTGCCGGTGATGATGATGATGGTCGGATATATGCCAGCAAGGGTCGTATCTGCGCTTGCAGAGGCCGAATTTGCACAGGAGGCACGCAACTTGGGTACAATGGCAACCTGCAAACTGGTACATAATAGAGATACAAACAAGAATACAATCACGGCTTGATGGCCGGAATACCACATCGGCTCGATGGCCGAAATACCACGTCGGCTCGAAGGCCGACAGAAAGTAGGTGGCGCAGAGTCAGAAAGATACGGCGATGTCCATTGGAGATGCCGGCAGGGCTGCTGGACGTGGCGGGGCCGCTGATGTTGACTGTTGCCGGTGGTGGCGGTTGTTTGAGGCGGCGGCCGCTGGTGTTAGTAATGGAGGTAGTCGCTGGTGGCGGGAAGGTTACGACGTGTGATACCGGCCGGCAAAAGAGGCCCACCGGTGACGACTAGGGACGCCTGAAAAGAGAGGTATCGACTGTAGACGCTGGAAAAGAGGAAAGAGGTGGTCGTAGCACCTGCCGACGAGAGGAGACTGCTGGCGTCGACTGTGAATGGTGCAAAAGAGGAGGGAGGCAGTTGTCATCGACCAAGATGTGGTCGTCGATATAAACGGAGGGTGGCAGATCCTTCTCCGGTGACAGCGTCGTCGCGTGGAGGGGGGAGAGGCTGAGCGTGACGGTGAAGATGGCCGGCATCGTCGACATCTACGTTGAAGTAGAGGACGACGTCGTCGATCCAAAAGGTTCTCTCTCTCAAAGCTCTTCTGGCGGCGACTCGTCCAAACCCGAAGAAGCCTCTTCTGCACTGATGAACAGTGCACCTTTTATACCAAAACCCTTCATAATGTAGAATGACCTAAATGCCCTTTGACCCCTCCATAATCATATATCAGCCCTTAGGGCACATCCGTAACACTGATGAATATCAATATTGTTCAATGGTAGCTGCATTTGAAAGATTTTTATTAATTTTCTGCAACTCAATAGATTAAAACTCATTGATTGTTCTGTTATGATTTGATTAAACTATGTAAAATAGAACAGGAATGTATAGTTGCGAAACTCTCGTTGTAAGGGTTTATTTCTGTTCTTGATTTTGCATGGAAAATATTTACAAATATTGAAATATAGAACAATTGAAATTTTTTTCTGTTAATAAAATATTTTCTATTTTACTTCTAATGAGTTATTTTTGAGTATCTTATTCAAATCATAACTCTTTTCATTGTCATTTCTTTGTATGCCACCAACATTATAACACTTTATTCTTCATTCATGAAAAATGTCATGGGGAATTATCAATTGGTAAATTAATTATGTTTAGTGATGATATTC
>JBBPFQ010000107.1:2105974-2117289 GCA_037974815.1 Kaempferia elegans | reverse complement strand
AGACACCAACAAAAATATCCTATATATCTAATTAGGGACCGGCTATACTGGGTGATCTTTTAAGTGAAATAAATTTTAGAGGTTAGAGGGTTTCGTCCAATAAATAGCCCTTTGTTTGGGATCACGTGAACTGCTGTACATTTTTTACACACTTAAATCGACTCTATGATCTATTATATCAACACCACGTACAAGTGTCAATCATGTCATCATATGAGGGAAATTTAACTATTGGAGTAAAAAAGATGACATCGTTCACTCCAAGTAGTCCAATATCTCCAGCCCACATTAAGATACATATAGGTAAGTTATAAGGGACATTTTGCTAAGCTTAGTGGCTTTTAGAAAAAAATCACATACCTCATCAGATATTTTAAAGATGTGGGGGTGTAATTAGACTATTATTGATAGTAAATGTGGAATCTGTCACTCCAGCGATTCCACACGGTCGGTCTCACAATCATTTATGAGGAGATAAATCGAGAAGTTATAGTTGATCAGTGTTAAGATATTTTTCTTTAACTTTTTTTAAATTCAAACTCTTATTCTGCAATTAGACTGTTATTGTGGTAAGAGATGATTCGCTCATCAATCCGTCTCTAGACTAATATAGAAAAAATAAATTATAGATAATTATTAGCCATTGATATAGTGACCAAGACGCACACAAAAATATATACTCTACCCGTTAAATTCAAATCTCAAAATCTAACCTGACAAAAATATATCTCAACCACTCCACCCACCGGGAGACTATAATTGGGCTTTTAATAGGGAGAGGAAGATTGGATTTGACTGAGATTATTATTATTACTAAATTTATATTGGGCACGCTGACCATAATGAATTTATTGTAAAAAAAAAAACAATAAATATATATCATATAATTTTCTAGACCACCAAAACAGAACATTAATTAATGGCCAGATAATATATATATATATGGATTTGAATATATATAAAAAAAGGAATTGTCAATTCAAATGAAGTCTCTTTTATTTATTTATCATTATAAATTTAAATGTTACACATCTTCTTCTCGGTTGCTTGATCGATCAATGGAGTATCCTGGCGCAGTGGGTGATGATGGTGCAGCCACGGCGGTAGGGGTTGGCCTTCCCGCTCCTCTGGCAGTTGTAGTAGGAGTTACCGCGGCGGTCGCAGGGGACGCGGTTCCGCATCAAAGCGCCGTAGCTTATGAATTTCGGCCGCCGGCCGCCGGCGTAGCCGTAGAGGAATCTCCGGGTGTCCTCCTCTCCCTCTACGTCCATCTCGTCGACCTCGTCCTCTTCCTCCCCGCCGCACTCGCCCGTTAACGCGTCGCACGTGCGCGAGCCGGCCGCGTCGCCGATGCGGACAAGGCCGACGCCGGAGTCAACGGAGGCGACTGATGCCAGGTGGGCCTCCGCGGCCGCGGCCAGGAGGAGGAGGAGGATAGCGAGGTGAAGGTGAAGAGCCATGCAGAACGTATACGTACGCACGCGGCGCGCGGTCGGTGGCGGGATTGGATCTAGAGGGGCGCGCAGTGAATTTGTAGCTTGGCCGGCGCTTTCCTCCGGTGGAGGGAGGGAGAAGAAGAATATGGAGGGAAACGGACGGTGGAGGTGGATTTCAAAGACGCATTGGATGGCGAACGTCTCGTGTCTGAGGGGATGCCCGTTCATTCAGGAACAAGCCAAAACTATTTATAGTGAAATCATAAATATATTATTTTTTGTTTCTTTTTAAGAAAAAAAAAACTTGTGACAAAATAACAAATACAAAGAAGAATAAAAGACCTTGGACCCATAATGGGTCTTGAAGTACTACTTTAGCATCTCCCTGACCAAAGCCTCCCACATTGGGATTGCTTGTTAATGGTTGATCAAGCTTGATAGATTCACCCTATGAAACAAGGCTTTGATTTCACTAAAAGTATTAAAATTGATCTTGGGATAGAAAAGTCAAGTAAAGTCAAGTCAACTCTCCCGTCAAATAGTTAACAATGCATCCGGATAGACCATCTTATGACAAATGGTTTGTTCGTTCCTACCTGTACATGCAGTGTAGGAATGTTACACAAATAGGTTAGTGGGGCCCATCTAAAAGTGAATGCATGACAACTCACTGTGTCACGTTCCTGCACTGTCTATACATGCAGGAACGAACGAACCGTCTTTCCTTGAGATTTTCCTTGAGTGTATCATTGCTCTTTATTTTAACTGTGTTTGGATAGATTAATACATATTTTAACTCTATTTGGATCGATTATCTTATTAATTGAGTTTAAATATCTTAAAAATTAACTGACTTGCCTCATTTACAACTCTATAGCTAGGAACTTCTTTTGCCTTGTCCACCCCCGGGGCTATATTATAGAAGTAAAAGTGCTCAATTATTTTCCTGGTATTCATAGTTTGATTCTCAACTACAGCGCATTTGTAAAAAAATTTCTTTCAAATAGGACTCGCAACTACGGAATACTCGACTTCTGGACCGCACACCGTGAGTGATTCCCGAATTACCCTGATGGTCAGCGTGCAGCTGAACCGGCCACCCTCAGAAATAGTCAATGAGGCTAATTATCATCTTATTTTCCTTGTCCACACCTTGCTCAACATGATGCATGTATAAAAAATCAATTAACTAGCTTTCAATCTCAATGAATCCTTTGGTTTAGATTGTGTCTAAACTTTTATCTACTAAATAGACACTAATTCAATAAACACAATTGAGAGGCTAAGCTTAATGGCCTGGTTCGTGCCTTGCAGTCCAATGATACTGTACAGGAGGCGAGTCTAATCCCAGAGACAAACGGGCATCCTGGAAAATGGAACTATGATGTTCTTCACGCACAATCGCATGGCCGTCACCATCAATGGCAGTGTCCGTATCAGAGCAAAGCAGGAAGTCGATGTCCCGTCTGAATTGTTGGCTAGTTGCAGCCTGCAAACCTTGCGTAAGCCCACAATTTGCTTAGTTGGCACAGATCTTCGGAATCACTATCATCACTGTCTGAAGAAGCCTCTGACTCAATACCCAACAAATAATCCACAACCTGAGATAGGAAGAATACGTCAAGTTATGCGTTATGCGATATAGAAGCTACTCTATACGGCAAAATATAGCTGAAGCAAAGCATCTGCGGAAGTGTCAAATTAAGTAGATCTGAAGCATCTATAACTCAATTTAACAGAAAGTTACAAACTTAAATCCCAGTGGCATGGTAAAATACTAACCTATTCTGAGTCTCTTTTCCTCCATTGACAACATTTTTCAAACAAAAATAGGATTCTACACTATTTGGCTACATTGATAATGTACGATAAGTACTTTTGATATCACGACCACAGAATTAAATCCCTTGTAGGAAATCTTATACTAATTGAAATAGCAAAACGAAGTACCTTATTAGGCAACATGGGCCTTAAATTTAGTTTCTGGTTTCCATCCTTTAAACATTTGTGTTTTGCGCGACATGAAATACTACTAAACCAAATCATTGATTGACAAGGTCCGCAGATCACCCTAGTTGGCAATAGCTTCCATGATAAACCACCTGTAATAAGAGTTTTAACATACACTAAAAAAGCATGCATATAAACATTCAAATGGAAGAAATAAGTATTGTAATTAAATTTTGCCAATGAATACATAATACTGGCAGACTATGCTATAATTGCATACATATGAATACACCCATAAAATGTTGCAAAAAGCGCTAGGCGCTTAGGCGCCTAGGCGCTATAGTACTTTTAGATTTTTTTTAAAAAAAAAATTTTAGGTTGGAAGCCAAAGAAGTTCAAATCCTAATTGAAAAGTTCCCTTGAACACATTAATTTCATTGTAAAAATTATTTAGGCTTATTGAAATTATTGTACTTTAATATTTTAAACTCATAGTACTTTATTTTTACTATGATCTAATATCTATTGAATTGAATTTTCATCAAATTAAGCTAGTTTTCAATTGAAATTTAAATATAATGAATATAATTGAACAAGCTTTCAATTAAAAATGAAAGACGTTATTCTAAATTTCTAGCAAAACATCCAATCACAATAAGTAACTAACAAGTTAAACATATAGTGAAATACACATTGATCTTAATGAAATACCAAAATTCAGAACAAGTAACAACTAGCTAGTAGATATATTAAAATGAAAATCAAGTAGACAAGTAACATCAAACTAGTTTAAATAGACATATCAAAATGAACATCAAATTGGCAAGTAGTAGAAAACCGTAAATACCAAAATGAATATCAAGTAAGGCGGTTAGAGGGTTTTGGGTTCGGCTAGGGGCCGCCTAGCGCTTAGGCTGCGCCTAGGCGGCCGGCCGCCTAGGCCGAAATCTACAACATGGTCCAGGCTCATATTTCCACATAAGAGAGTTGTGGTCCTCCAATGTTTATGTGGGCATTACTATATAGTTAGCTAATTTGGTTAATTCAAAGTGCTCTCAAGCTTTTAATGGGATAAAAGGGGACCCACCCACTTCTGCAAGAGGTGGCTTGGTGCTGCATGTCTATAGTCACACATGGCCACATGGGAGAATGTCAGGTTCATTTTAGGTGTTTAAGTGAGCAAGGGCTCGAGCTAAGCAGTTAGTTATTTTGAATTTTATTATACCGCTTTGAACCTTTAATAAGTATCATAATATCATCACACATCCAAAGATTCATAAAAGTTTTAGTAATATCAGAGAAGAGAAATATCTTGAAAGCATATGAGAAGTTAAGTATAACAAACCACAAAGTTCAACTATGAATGCCATGCACTATTACCTTTGCTTCACCTTGAGGAGTTTACTAATTTCAGTGGATAAGTATTTCAACCAGGTACTCAAAAGTGGATCATGTGTATACATTGTGCACAGGAGAAAAAAGACAATAGAAACCAGGACTACTCTACTTGCACTTTTAGGTGAAAACATAAGATTAGAGAAGATAGTTGACAAGGAAAACTTAACCAACCACAGTTGCGAGATTTGTAGGCGTGGTTTAAAATAAAACAGCCAATAGAAAGCCCAAAAATTGTCTTTTAAGATGAAAAATCTGCTGCAGATTTATCAATTTTGTTGATGAAAGATATACAAAATTATGAAAACAGAACAAATTAACTTACCTCAGATGGCTTTTCTTGTTGAATACCTTCAGCATATGCTCTTGTTGCCTGTGATTATAATCAATTAATATCACAATGTGTGTGTGTGTGTGTGAACAAAAAAATAATCTAATAGCATAAATACTCACAGCTAGTAGTTCTGAGGCATTCAGATTTCCATTGTCTGACAGGGATGGCCTAGGGGATGAACCCTCCTCAGACCCCTCAGGCACTGGTGAGGGTGGTTGCGGTGGTGGAACATATAAAACTCGCAATTTAACCTCATCTACAGCATTTGCTGACTCCTTTCCAAACTAAACAAAGATTGAACATGATTAGCAGTGGCAAATTTATAATAATACTCATGGCAGCACAACAAATCTCAGAAGAGTATTACCATTTCAGTGGTGACATCTTTTGCAGAAGCGCCTTGATCAACAATCACACTCTGAACAAGAAATTTGTCCTTACATTGCATGTCAGGAGGAGCTTCACGTTGAGCTTGCATTGTAACTGAAACAAGGCATTACCCTTTCTAATTAAAAATGCGGGGTTTTTTTGTTTCTAACAATGGAAATTTAGGGGCCAAGAAAAGAACAGCAAACCAATGACATCACATGTAGATCGGGGAAGAACGACCCCCGAATTCGGCCTGACACAGTACTTCTTTGGGCTTGTCGTCTTGACCTATTATGGAGGCCAAAATAAAAAATTCCAATTTTACTCAATAGAATGCACGAAACGCTTAAAGATTGCAACTTTCTAGGGCTTGAAAAAAAGGGCATAAAACGTAAAAGAAGCTAAGACGCAACCTTAAACGCGACATAATTGTCCGACTTGTTCGTTAGCTGCAGAGAGCACGAGATCTGCTTCTTCAACTCGACTGCCGCGACAAAAATCAAACCAAAACTCAACGAACAGAACAGAACAGGAACCATTGAACCGAAAGAATCTCCCAACGAAACGACGCGGACAAAAAAGAAAAAGGGCGAGGGTATCGGACTTACAAGGAAACTTGAGCTCCAAGGGATCGATTTCCAGCAACTCTCCGGAACTCATCTTCAATTCGCCTTTAAATCTCCGCCAGGAACCACCGCAGCGATCGAAAGGAGGGGGAAAGCAAACAGAGAATCGATGGTGAGGGAAGAATCGAAAGAAAAGGAGCGGAGGGAAGAAAGGGAAGTGGAAATCTTGTGTCCTCGTGGAAGTCGAGCTACCGATGACGACGACGGTTGGGCCGTGGGTGATCGTCGTGGTAATGGGGAAGGTGGGCTGCCCTTTTATTCCTCTTTATTATTATTATTATTATTATTATTATTATTATTATTATTATTATTATTATTATTATTCCCTATTAATTTTTGGCCCCAAATCGGGCTCAAGATTAGTAAATAGTAATTTTATGGCGAAATTACATTTAACCCCCTCCATAAATTATGATAATTCGATTTAGAAAGTATCAGATCGCTTTGCATTCGAGTTAAACAATAGGACTGAGTATTCCGTTAAGATAATAGAATCGAATAAATTATATTTTTTAATATTAATTGAACCGATTAATTTTTTTTAATAAATATCAAATAAATTAAACTGATAAATCAATTAATTCAATTAAAAATGAAATATTTTTAACACAAAAATTTAACAGAAATTGATTTTTTTAACCTGAAAGCTTTACCCGTTCATTTTATTTTATTTTATTTAGCCAAATAAGAATTTTTAAAAACAAAATCAAACCAAATTAAAAAAAAATTAATCAATTTTATTGGCTAATTTGCATTTTATCTAAACTGACTTAAATATAGAAGTAAATCGATTTAATTATTTTGAATTATGATTGATTTATTCAAAATTTTAATATAAACAAAAATTAAGATTCAACTGGTGAATTCATTGATTTTTAAATCAAAATTAAATCAATTGATTTTTTTAATCAATAGACTTATAAAATAAAAAATATAAATATATGATTTAGTAATTTTAAAACTAACCTATGCTATTTAATAATTCCATAAATTTATCCACGTGCTGGTCCGATAAAAAGTTGTGCAGCAATAAACTAAAGAGTGTCATAACAAATATAAATTCTGACTGATTGACCGCTACCACGCAGCAATGGTTTCAATTTCTGAATCAAGTTTAAAAAGATCAAGGCCATTCAAACACGTTCGATCAGATATAGCAATTTGTATGAGTGAGTACTGATACTTGTCGAGGGATGAACCTTGATGCACCACCTCTTTACATTGACTAGAAGCCGATATTATACTCTTCTTATTTAAAAGTCCTGCGGTGAAAAATATGCTGGTTGTTATGTAAAACAGTTTATCAACTAATATAAACGACTATCGATTCCAGACGTCCCATATCATCGGCACCAAACCACTGAAGAAAAACAGCCACTACGTAGCCAACAAGATGTAATCACTTGGGTAATTCAATAGGAAGCCCGTGTAAAGGTGCGTATATACAAAATATATGGCACTGCTAGAAAAGATACTATGAACATAAGGAGTATATGGGTGAATGCTCCAACCTTGTGCAAACCAGATAACAAAATATTACAACTCTAAAGAGGCTACTAAGAAAATAACTTTCAGTGCAACCCAGTGCACGAAGCTCCTATCATGTGAGGTCCCGGAGAAGGATCCATTATAAGCAGTCTTATCCACTTTTTTTTTTTTTTACAAGAGGTTATTTCCAGGATTCGAACTCGTGACCTCTAAGTCACAGGGTAACAATTTTACTATTGAGCCAAGGCTTCCATTCAAAAAAGGACAATCTGGTGCACGAAGCTTCCGTCAAGCGAGATCCTGAGGAAAGGATCCATTGTACGCAATCTTATCATGCTTTTTTACAAGAGACTGTTTCCAATATTCGAACCCGTGACCTCTACGCCACAAGGCAACAACTTTACAGTTGGATTAAAGCTACTAAGAAAACAATTGTTATATACAAATATGCATATATTAATGTTCTAAATGGTGGTCGAGGCGGCCGCCTAGGCGCAAATTAGGCAAGAGGTGGGCATCGACCGCACTGCCTTAGGATGAGGCGGTGTTTTAGACGGTAACTCACATTCTTTCACACCGTGTGACCTGGAGGCGTTATCCAATCCCAGCGACGGGTTCAGAGGTGTCGCCTGACCCAGCAATGGTCTCGGAGGTGTCGCATAGACGCGGCAATGCTTCCGAACTCATCGCGCAATCTCGGCGATGCATCGAATTTGTCGCCCGACCGAAACAGGGTACGCGAGTAAATTGTAAGTTAGAGTTTAATTCAATTACTTTAGGTTAATAATTTTAATTAACTACTAGCTATGATTGTTTAAATAGAATTAATTAAAACCTAATAAGATTATCCCTTTAATACAGTGTGTGTGTATATATATATATAACTATATTTTTTAAAAATATTTAGATTAAAATTTTAAATTTTAATTAATATGTTTTATTAAAAATAAATATTATAAAGAAGAATGATTATCTATAATATTATGTATAAAAATAGTAAAATAAATTCAACTGCCTAGGCATTGCATAGGCACCGCCTATGCGACCGAGGTGGTAGGTGGTCACTAACCTCCCCACCACCGCCTACCGTCATTTACAACACTGATGATTGCTAACCAAGTCTTCTTTGGTCTTCCTCATTTAAAGTAAATATTGTTATAGTTTCATATCACCTAACTTGGAACATTTATTGGTCATCTAAATCTATGTTCGTACCATCTTAAACACGTCTCTCAGAATTTTACCTCAAAAGCGACAAAAATTTCCAACATATACCAATATCATTGTAGTTATTAACTTATAATCCGACTCCTCATGATCCTTGATTACCCGTTCAATCTTTTTTATCTAGCTCAGCTTGTGGCTTATTCATTTCCTATAACTTATTAGATTACAAAATTTTTGTAATAAAATTCTTTGGAATGGTTGATTGAGATGTGATCTCTTCTTGTTTTGAACTAATAAAAATTTAAGTATGGTTTTTGTGTGTGTGACCATGGAATCTCTAGATTTCTCATTCTATAATTCTTCATAATTTCACTATATAAACAATACTGTATTGTCTTCTCCAAAAGTTCAATATTTCTTTAAATGTCACTGAATCAATTCATAAAAATATAAACTTGGTTCGAACCCAATATACTTATTCTAGGTGAACTAATTAAACATTAACAGTAGGGGTTGTCCATTCCATCGAACTGAATTGGCATGTAAACTGATTGAAACTGAACAAAAATTGGTGGATTAGTTTGGATAACTTGGATTGAATCTAATTTACATCCAAACATAACATTTTAAAATTTTTTTTAATGAATTTTAACTCTTCACGGACCAGATTATTTTTCCATAAAAATAATATATTAGCTTTAGTTTTCATATTATCAATTTTTGACATGCACTTTATAAAACTAGTTTTTTTTTCAAAATAAATTACAATAACAAACATATTTTTATTAACTTTTATTAATTTAAAATGACAAATTGGTTTTCTGGTTTGGTTTGTTTTGATTTACAATTTAACCAAGACAAAATAAAACTGAAACTTTAATATGCTTTGATTACCAAATCGAATTGAACATTTAGTTCACATGCACTTAACGGGAAATAGTTAGATTCACATGTGCATGGGTGTATGAGCTTGACATCCATTAAAGTTGACATGCCTTTTCATAATACTAATGATTATATGAAAACCTATTTCAAATTGTTTTCAACAAACCACTAAACCACAATGCTTATATGTGAGATGAAGTGAAGTTGTGCATATCACCATACAGCTACAAAAACATTCAATATCAATCGACGTAGAAGAGATAAATATGACTATCAAACCCCAACTTCAGTTCTAGTTATGCCCTACCAATCAATCACAGCCTACACAAAAACATTCATACACTAATATGCCTTCCTACACTGCCAGGCTTGTATGACCATGGGCACATTACTAGTTTAAGGCATGTAGAATTTAAATTCATGGCTCAAAGGACAAACAAGAACATGTATAATAGCAACCTGCTTCTGTATAGGGCAGTAGCAAACTAGGAGAACAATGATTCTATATTTAAGAAAACAATAGAATCAAGCATTTATGCATCAAGTAATTTTTAAATTCAAATTAACATTCTCAGATGATCTAGGGCTCATCCCTCATCCTATAGGGTTTAGAATGAATAAATGCAGAGTACATAAAGAAATAAGGAACAGCAGAATCACAATTGCCAAATTTCACAGTTCTACATCAACTGTGCTTGGCGACCTATATGTGATAATTCAAGAAAACTGCAATGCAGCAGAACCTGAGTTTAAGAAGAAAGTCCATCACTATTTCCTCAAAACGCCGTATAAAAGAGAAGAAAAAAAAAATCGAAGGAGACGAATTTTCACATCATCAATATGACCTATCACAACAACAATGAGGAAACAATTTATCAAACAGCATACCGGTACCATGAAGATGATGCGCACTAGGTACCGTTGGTAAACAGGCTTGGTATAATTCAAGAGGTGTCTGTATATGTGCAGCACCGCGAGCGCTATGGCTCCAATTGTGCATGGGAATGCGGCGATGACAAATAGGGCAGGAACCATCGATAGATGAACAGCAACAAGAAGTGGACCTGAAATCATAAACCATAGATTGAAGCATATGCATCTAAGAAAATTGAACCGAGTATCGTTGGATAACAGTATCAAATAAATCTTGTTGTTCAGGAAGTCACTGGCTCAATGGTACCACCTCGGCCTCAACCGAACGAAGATCGAGTAGGACATATTAATAATGAATGAAATTTAGTCTCACATTGGGAGTTTTAGAAAGGTTGGTCACGCTTATTAATCACAACCTCAACTTTGGATTTGAGTCCTAAAAGGGCTCTTGAGGTGCACCAAACTCATGTGCTGTTTGGGGGCTTCCTTCTCAAAGGGTATCATTTCATCCTATAAAAGGCCCTCATGTCTTGTGTCAAGAAATGATCCACTCGAGCATCATAGGTATGGGTAAATTTGTCTTGCGGAGAAAGGATATAATCCTTGCCTCGACTTAACCTAACTCGGACTGAATTTGAGTTCGGTCCACCTGCCTTGTGCTGAGTCTGCGTTAAGATCAGATCCAACAATCGCAAGACAAATTTTCTGTCTATTCTGATCTTCCGCACAACATGTCGACCAACGCCGTACCTTTTGGCACCTACAACACCGACGCCAATGTTCCTGATGCTG
>JBBPFQ010000107.1:1947925-1970500 GCA_037974815.1 Kaempferia elegans | reverse complement strand
ACATGTACTTAGACATTAATAAATGCCCTAGTTAGATAACTGAGGAAGAGTAAGACAAAGGAAGACTTGGGAAATACCGATAAAACAAGATAAAATTAACTTAAATATATATGATGATATAATAGGGGATCTAACCCAATGACATAGGAGAATCTATATAGCCGACCCCATTTAATGAGATAATTGCTTGGCTATTGTTGTTGAATTTCCAGAACTTTTTTTTTCTTTAAGCATATAGGTTTTTGAAATTGTTAGAAGATTGAAATAATTATTTGTTGATTTGTTGAAAATCTTCTGCTCATGTGCAATTGGTATTAAATAAATCAATGAAAAAATTTACACGTAGTCAATAGGAGTGTGATGGCACAACAAGATGTGGTATTGAAATTCAATGCATGAGACTAATGAAGAGAGGGTAGATAAAAAGTTCCAATGAGTTAAACACACATCAACAAGAAAAGAATGACATCGCTGATCAAGAATATTAAACAGAAAAAATTAGACATAAGTGCCCATTTAAGAATTAGTAGTAGAAGATACAATGTCACCATTCAGAGATACTCAACTGGCACTAATAAGACAACTAAAAATGATGCTTAACCCTTTATCCAATTAGCATTGGCATAAGCAATCATTCTCGAAAATGCAAACCTGAGAATTTGAATCGTTATCATCCCCAGTGTGCTCTTTGAAAATCTGAAGGCAATGTTTGAACAACAGCCTATTACGCTGACAACGCTGGGCATTCCGTATAAGAGACTTTAGAGAGTGTAAAAGTGAATGATACCTAAGAATCAAGGGAAATATTATGACATGAAAAACATGGATAAAAGTTGAGCCTTAAAAATTGGAAGAAGTCGCTTTAAAAGGACAATAAATTATTTATGTGGAATTAATTTAACTGTTAGGTAAAACGAAAGCCAAAGTATATTAGAACCATATATTGTAACAAAAGATGTATCTAAATAATTCAAAGATGAATAGATGATACATCTCCATAGATGTTCAACGAAATTGGAAGCAAAGATTGTAAGATAGGCTTCAGATCTCTTGTCTTTTTATTACTAGTCCCTACTAGTCCTATATTAACTAAATTATAAATTAATAATTACTAGATTCAACCCAAAGGCTCTATTAGCAGGACATGAGTTTGCAATTATCAATTCAATAAGCTAAATACCAGAGTGACAACTGATTATACATGCATCAAAGTAAATAATGAAATTAAAGCATAAAAGAGAGACAAGACATTCAAAACAGCTACAAAGGAATTAAAAAAGATTTGACACATCCAGGGCAGAATAAAAAAAAGGCAACCATTATGGAGTCAGATAATTTTAATGCAAATATAAGAAAGAAGCTACTCAATAAAGATCAAAAGAATATAGAGAGGCATCTTAACTACCAGTCTTGGACTACATATCGAAAGTCTAGGATAACCACACATGCTAAATCAGGCAGAAATTTTAGAGGCCTTAACTACTAGCATGATATTCTTTTTTATTTTTGAAAAATCTAATCTGAATATGAATTTAGCACGAAATCATATTCTCAAATCTAGAACATTCTGAAGTTAACATATTGCATACACTTTTTGATAAATTACACCTGGCATCTGATTCAACAATTTTAGACATAATTTGTTAAACAATTTTACAACGAATAAAATATTCATAATTTATCTAGATTTTGTTGAAACACTAGCATATGACAGGTCTGACCATTAGAGAATACAATGTAGTCATATATTCACAGACAATGCCACATATCAGTGTTAGTTTGAACTTTGAAGTATTGGCCAAACATTTGATCATACATTTTTTTTAGTGCTAGATCCTTTACAAAACAGAAATTATGAGAATAAGCTTTTGGAATAGAAAAGTTCTAGATTCATTATAATCTCAAAGTTCATGCTAAGTTTAGCTATTATACCTATAACCTAATTCCAAATTGGAAAGAAATTGTTTCTAATGTGCAATAAAATCAGCAAACCAAATATACCAAAGCAATCAGACAAAACACTTGTGGTTGCAAATCCGAACATTTACTGATATCTTTTAGTAGATAAGCAGAAAGCCACAATATACTAAAGATAATAAGAAAAAGTAGCTTATGTAGCATGCTGAACTTACAAGCATTGGGATTTCAATGCACAGCCATAACCAGAATCTAGACAGGTTACAAAGTTTTTGCATCCATCGGGGAACCCAAAAATATGCTTCATTAGAGTAATCGCACCAGAATTATTTGGCTTTAATTGATTAAGGATGTCTAAATGTCATCAAGAAGTCAAGTGTCTTCCAACATAGAATTACTGCACAATATCCAGTAGCCAAAATAACAGCATTGAAATCATATATCAAAAGCAATTAATTAAATAAATTTGAAGCTCTCATCACTGGTGATTAATATATCCTTTCTAGCGAGTCAACTAACTAACCATCATTGATCACGAGCACAAATCCTTCACCTATTAATGTAGTAAGAATTGCAATCCTCAAAATCATACTCAACATCATAATAATGTAGCCCAGCAAAAGTGCATGACCACTAAATAAGAAACAAATTTTACAACAATACAACAAGTGTAGCATGAGGCGAAATCCGCCACCCCAGTGGGCAGTGGCCCCACACGGTCGGCCCCACGACCATCTATGAGGAGGTAAATTGAGAAGTCGTAGTTGGCCATTGAGGGGAACAAATTTTACAACAAACTATTAGTCATGGAGCTTAAATCCTCTCAATAAATGATATCATCAGCCAACATGCAACTTTGTTCTTTAAGTAAACAAATTGGCAGTTGACGGTTCTAAAGAACTCATAATCACACTGGTTTATCAGTTATCCAATCTATGTTTGTCTTCCCGATTTACTTCGATGGCGGGTGGGAAACTTCTATAGGGTCGAGCCAATCACCCATAGTTCGGTGTTATCTGGTTCAACATTTATTTATTTATTTATTTTTACTATTGAATTCCCACTTGATAATACAAAGTTCTAAAATAGTTCATTGAACAGAAAAGAACTAGTCTTGTGTGACTATTTCCTTCATTGATTTCATAAAAGAACATAAGATATAGTGTAAAGGAGACTTTCAAATTAAATACTAAGGATAACTAATTTTTTGACTTTTTGCGTAAATGAAGCAAGAAACTCAGAACTATTAAGAAATTTATTAGAATTTAGAATCTGATGTAAGTTCAGCTTTGATTTTTTTAAATTATAACTAAATAAAATAATACAAACACATTTTGGTAGACCAATCCCACTGTTGGTATAGTACATTGTTTAAACCTTAGATTAAATGTTGAAGTAAACAGAAACAGAAAAACATAGCCTCACCAAAAATCACTTATCTCTTCAAGCACAAGTACATGCCTAGGTAGTGCATGGGATAATGACTATAGTGGTTAGGGATCGAAACTCAACATAGGATTTCATTCACCTCGATAGGCCCCATGCACTTGCCAATTTGGGTTCCTACTGGACTCCTCTCAATGGTGTGAGGCCGTTGTTAAAGGGCTGCTAACGTGGTGGTACCACGTTTTATAAGTACATGCCTAGGTTCACATGAATCTCATAAAAAACAGAATAGCAACTATGAGAAATATAGTTAAGAGGAGAAGAGTAAAGCCTTATGGATAAAAATGTGAGAGTGTGGTAGCACAATCAAAGTTGGAAATAATTTACATCTTAAGAATTCAAATCACCATTTAAAGTGATATTTGTTCCAAGTAGTTGGGATCAGCAATATCAACCTTATGCTTCTGCTTTATCTAAGGTTATAGCATTACTGCCTTTGAGATCAATTAAATCAATTTTGGTCCATTAACTAGAGTTTTTTATAACCTCCATATACTCCTCACCCCTTACACTAATTGATTCTACATCTAAAACTTTAGAATTGATTGGTTGACTTTAAATCTATGCATATCATATCAACTTATCTCTCTATTTTCATCATAACTAGGAGCTACACCTAATTGCTCTTACAAGGTAATAAATTTAATAATAATTATATAGCAAGCATATGCATCCAAATACCCATCCTTTTTTCACCTATTGTTTCATGGAAATTATAGCACAATCAATTTTTTTCTTCCAAATTTAAGGAGCATGTGGAGACCATACAAGGCTCCAAAGCTTCTTTTCATTTCAACCACCCACTTAATACAGCTACAGTGGAATCTTCATCAATACCATCTTAATCTCCAAATTATTACCTGCACAAATTTCATGACTATCAAGGTTATTTGTTCACTATTAGAATTCAAATACGGAGTTAAATTTCTTTTACTGAAACGTTTTAATCTGAATACCTACTCCAATAATACCATACAGAAATAGTAAAAAGATAAAAGACTGAAAAATAATAAACCTATGCACCAGTTATAAATCATAATACACCAGTATAGTACCATTCAGAGGCTTGTGATCTTAATATGATCAACAAGCTAGTTCTCTAGTCTAGAAGACTTGCAACATTTTGGCATCATAGCAAACCTAATCCTAGATGTAGTGACAGGATTGTTTGTGTGATGATGGTGTATCATTGGGTCTCATTAGAGATTATTCTAAAGCATGAGATGAACTTTAAGACTTGACACAAACATCAAGACTAGCCTTGAGTGGGAGAAATTGTGAACCCCAATTTAGACTTACAAGAGAACTATGAGTTAGAGAAAATTTATAATATTAACCTGAGTTTAATTATGTGGCAAAAACTAATGGCTGATTTTAAGTGGCTGATAGAACTAATGCATCCATTCTTTGACTTGTGTGAGTTGAAACATAAATACAACAAAAACTAAAAAATTTATAACGTATTAGAACCTTGCAATATAAAGACAACCAAAATTCTCAACAAAAAGAAATAACATATTCTAAAAGATTGTAGTGGATCTACACAATAAAGGATACGGGCTTTAGGGAAAACTGAATATGTTGAGGAATTATTGTAGAAGATGTAGCTTCTTTTTATTTGATCTCTAGCTTCTACCTTTTGTGAAGATTTTATCATCAGGCAATAAAAACACATGGAAGGAATCTGTTGATAGAGTTACTAGTCAATTAAGCACAAAGTGCAACTAGATATGGATGAGCATTAACACCTGATGTGAGTCAATCACTGAATACATATGAATAAAAGCAGTTTTTTTTCTTTAGCAACAACAATTACTGAGTCCGAGCAATAGATGAAAATATAAGTAATTATTATTATACAATTACAGCTCAGCTTAATTTTGCTCACCTTAGGAGTTAACAAAAGATTTAAAAAGCATGAAGAACATTTCTTGTACAAGTGGTAGCAAAAGGCAATTTGCTCGCCCCAACGCCTCTGCCAGCTCATCCCAAAGCCAACACAGAAGAACGGGTGGCTACTAAGCCTTGGACAGTTGAATAACACATGAGGGAGGACAAACATCTAGCTACTAGCCAGGATTTGACCCCAGACCTCATGGTGGCAGCACCACTATGCGCTAGCCAACTCTCCATCCCGATGGGACATCATTTCTTGTACAAACTATGAAGCATGGTTGTGTTGCTTTCAATGAGATATTATACAACAGGAATAACTAGATTCAATAGACAATATTTGGCAGCCAAATATATTAGGCTACATTCTCAATATAAAATGTGTCTCATTGTAACAAATTCTGTGAACAGCAAAGCTCTTTGCATGAAAAGCAAGCTAGCATGCGAATTAGGAGAATATAATAACCCTTTAAAACCATCTCTAAGATCATTTTTAAATTAACCAAGAAGGCCTTGAAATGGTGTGTTGGCTTGCATTTCAATTCATATATTGTCCAAGTCAATCTACCAAAACGTTGCTTTGTTTTGCAGCCTATTTATGAAGTTAGCAACCTTTTGCTAGACTGACTTGACAAATGTAATTTTCATCCGAGAGTAGGTAATTCCAAACAGGTTCAAAAGTTTCTTTCCTTTAACACTGTTTGAAACTTAGTGATTCAAATGAGGTACTGATGCTGACTTGGCTAGCTATTTAGGAATTTGAACACTCCAAGTGAAAGCATGCATGGAATTCAAGGAAATATGAGCTCCGCTGAATCAGCAGACACTTGAACAACATGGATGTGATACAAGTGTCAGACATGGACATTAATAAAAATTTACATGTAATCAATAAGAATATTGGTGTCCATTGAAAGTGGCAATATCCAACACAAATATAGTAGGAGAAGAGTTCAATTATTAGAGGTTATAAACAATTTAGTGCAAGTACTAGTGTGAATAACCAAGTCATCACAAAGTATACTGAAATGCAAATGTTACTTGAGATTCTAGCCACAAATAAAAGTTCAAAAAGGACAAGATTGAAAAAGCAGAAACTAACCATATTTTGAAGATTTAGATCCTTCTTCGGGTAACTAAAATCTCTTGGAAAATCACTTTGTGTAATTCGGCTATCATATGCCTCAACTTGTGAAAATTTATTCAAATGTTGAAGTTGTATAGATAACTTCGGCAGAACAATATCAGACTGTCCCTTAAACTGATTACTAGTAGTTGATCTAGGACTAGGATAATGTTTCTCAGTTGGTGATGTTATATTTTGTTCATGAACCTTAGCCTTTTTTCCACGTTGCCAGCTGAATAATCTCCTGTGTTTTCTGGATTTCATAATGGAACATACTCCAGAAGAATTATTGGGATTATCAGAACAATTGGGTCCAATATCACTACCAAGTTGCTGCGGATTTTCCTTTAAATCGAAATGCTTCAAACTTTTACACATGGTGGTTTGGTTAACAGAGTTGGGTATACCTTTGCCAGAAGTACTAATAGATGAAGTATCAGGATCTAGCATATCATCCCTGGCATATGAACTTTGATTAATTTCACATCGCTTTCTCTTCAGTCTGTTCTTAGTGTAAGCCTAGATCATTAGAGAAATCAATAAAAAAAATTGTACGAAAGTCTGAATTCTCCAAATAAACTTAGGTATACAAGTTCACAATACATAAGAATTCCCCTTTGATTTTTGATTGGTAGGATATAGGTTGTTAAGGCAAATATAGAAAGCAAAACATTATCATGGAAGCCATTTTATTCTCTCTAATAAAGATTATATATGACTAATCTAAAAAGCCAGTGTGGAGAAATGGTAAAGAATTTACCAAAAATAAAAAAGCCTTTAATAACCAAAAGCAACTAAAAATTACCACATTTACTGCTGATCAATCTTCATCAACAAATTAGGAATTATAAGACACAGGTGACATCATAGGTTCTAATTCACAGCAATCAACCCCATTCTATACTGACTAAATTTTATCAATTCAGGAGAATTTTGAATGCAACAAGACCAAATATCTGCATTCACAGTACTTGTATTTTTTATTGTCAATAAAATCATTAATTGCTTAACTAAGAATTTTCAGATACTACTGGTGATTTCTTATGGTTTAGTTCACATCATTATTAATTAAATTGTCCGTGCAATTGACACAAGATAATATAGTGTGAAATGTAACTAAATATTTCAATTCGTGATTTTCATCTTTTGCTCATGCCATGAGAAAATTGATGGTCAGAGATAAAGGATTAAATTCTGTCCAAATCAAAGCCAACTAGTATTGACTGATAAAATGTTGGGGTTAGTACTTGATCAATCTTCCAACTGTCTGACAGTAGTCTAACTAGTCTACTAGGATCCACAGCAATGCAATTAATGATACCAAAAAAAAAAATGGTTAAAAAAGGACAAGATGAACAGAAACACATAATAAAGTAATAAACTACCAACATGAGGGAAAAAGAAGGAACAAGAGAGGTAGAAAATTGAAATTGAGAGGAATGCGGAAGAGAGGCAGAGAACTAGAATCGAAAAACATTAGGAAAAATAACACATTTTAACTGATTCTCTCTTCCATTCCCCTTAAACACCAATCCTCCAATGCATTAAATAACCTGCAGTCATGGGTATCAGTTACTATATTTCAAAAGATATTGGGAAAAGTGTGCAATTACAGTAGAAGTTTGAATAGTTGTAAAAAGTGTGCAAAGATTGAATTGTAAAATGTCACTTCTTCATAAGAGGGTCAATAATACCATGTCTTGCGTGACCTCAGGCAATTCAGGATGCTGACTGCGTAAAAATGAAGCGTTCTTCATTGATTTCGATTTTTTAATGAGTTTGTCCATTTGACATCCAGTGATCTGATAATAACTTCCTCTTTGAAGAGAGATAAAAATTGACGAAAATCGTAGGAGAAATAGCAAAAGTTGGCTGCCTATCTGCACATTGCAGTGGGTCTTTTTAACAAAACAAGTAACCAATCATACCAAATAAGAAACACTAACTGGTAACTGGATACTTACTCTGGATAAAAGCCAATCCCAACTTGGATTATAAAGTGAACTGGTAGAAGTACAAAGAGATTTCTTGACAGTGCAGCAAAGGCTCTCCTGATATCAGGATGCAGCCATTCAGTAAACCAAGGTAAAATGTTACAAGTTGTAAACAGAGCAGTGCATGAAGATTGAATAGTACATAAAAAAATCTAGTAATAGATGATTAGACAAGAATAAATATCTTCCAAAATCATAGAACCTATTGATATGCAGCATAGGACTTTACCCACACAACGTTTCTGCAATCCATCTAAAGCATTAACTAAGAAATATACATCCTCATAATCTCACCTCACAAAAGAAAAGAAGGGGCCCGGCTCTTTTGGGCAATTCATAAATCAAGGGTTGCAATTTCATTTACTATTTTGATCAGAATTTCCATTATAGACTTGAAGCCCTCAAAATAAGGATTGAAACTAGTCAAGTTCTCCTCCATCTCCTACCTCAAATCTGATTATTATCTTAAAATAATTGGAATACTTACTGTTTCCACCACAAGCCTAGTTAATCAGGGCTTCTACCTGCCCACAAGGTATGCAGATTTAGCCAATATCACATGTGTTACTTGCTTATTTGTGACATAATAGTGTGCTACACTATATCGCTATTATTGATAATGTCTTCGACCCATGTTGGGTGGCAATTTGGGTTGGTAAATCATAAAAGGATTGTATCTCGTTGAACCACAACCTTTTTGAACCAAACCCGAAGCCAACCCATTTAACAAACGGGTAAAAAATTTCAACCTACATAAGAACCATTTATAAACAAGTTAACATGTTTATAAACAAGCTGACTCTATAGCCTGTTTAATCAAATATGGTAGACGGATCATAACCGGATCATGTGATGTGATCCATTTAAAAAACATAGACAGATTTTAAATACAAACTACATACTAATTATTTGTAACCATACAAAAATTAGATATGTAATCTATATGATTTATATTATAATATATGTTATTGTATTATATATTTGTAGCTTATATATTAGATTAATAAATATAAATAACTAAATATCTATATATTTATAAATGGGTAAACCTGGATGTGTTTAGCTCAAACCCAATCACATAAACTTGTGTCTTGTCGTGTTGTGTAAATGAATTATGTCAACTTTTATAACCCATATTCACGTGTCAAATGATACCAATAGCACTGTGGGCAAGGCTCCAATAGTTCACTTTTTAGTAAATTTATTTGCTTTAAACATATTCGTAAATCAATCAAAGTGAATATAAGTATGTGTGGTCATTAACAAATGATATAAAAATCAAATGTTAATTATATGCTCAATTGAAGTCCTAATGTTAAACTATTAATTATAATAAATATTCCTTTTATTTAATATTGTAATTTCATACATCTCTCATGTTTTTCTACCAAACATTTTAAGTTTCTACTGTGTTTTCCTTAGAACTCCATTTTGCAAGCAGCATGATGTATTGAGATCTCCGTTCATTTCAGCATACTGAGCCTCAAGACGTGCTAAAAATTGATTTTGTCAAATAATCAATTTTGCATAATTATCAATCATTCAACATTTTTTACTTATACACAGCATAATGTCCTTTCTTTTATAAAAGATAATTTACTTAAAGCATTTTCCTTTCTTATACAAGATGTTTTTACTTACACTAGCAGATTGTGACTACGATGGGGTATCTTTATGTATGTGGATTTACACCCCTAGGTGTAACACTAGTATGGATGAAAGTGCCAAATCCTATGAGCAAAGTATATTACCAGTATTTTGCCTAGAGTATGTAGCCAACGAAAATACTTGTGAGGTAAATATGGCTTGATGAAACGAAATGATGACCCTTTAGGTTAACTGGACAAACAGTAAAGTAGTTGCAGCACGATCATTACTCTTCATAACTCAAAATCAAAGTTGTATGTCATTAAAGAAAAGAAATATCAAAAAATTGTTATACTTTGTGAGGGCCATAAATATCATAAAATAAAAATTAGTTAATATAATATGTCATACAAAGATAATCCATAGATTCTATCATGAGTATAAGGAAAGAGAGAAACTAAGAATAATAATGTGAATTGGATTTGGTCACATGACATGACTGGAAGTCTGTAATTGAAATCGTTTATATACCATAATTATCATATACTAGGAATAGGTTTAATCCCTACTCTACCTGGCATTCCTAGTTCCAGCAATTGATACTCAATATGTGATTTTCTAATTGAAATAATGGATATGTACCCATGACCAAAAAAAATTATTAAAAAGCCTATTTTACTGTTAATTATGTAGGTTTACCATCTATCCTACTCTATATCGTTGCAATTTGTTGCCCTCATAAAAGGAATTGTGTGTGGACATAGGTCCTTAAATTCATAATGAATTCTGTTAGAACCAAATAAAAAAAAATTAGGTAGGCAATATAAATTTTGAAGATACTACTTTGCCCCCTCATACGGTCATACCCCAAGGATACAACTAATATAACCTTTACTACTGACCTGCAGAATGATTTTGTGAGACATGACTATTGACCCTTTTGACTTTAAGTAGTGAAAATGAAAGGAAAAATTAAGAAGAGCAAACAGAATGAAGAAGAGGCTTTTGACCTTAAGTATCAATTACTAAGAACTAAGAATGGAGAAGATAACTCAGATATTTTACCTTGAATGAGGATGACTTGTGACATTACACTTGGGCAGCTTAGTCGTGCGCATGTCAACTCAAGCTTAGGTTCATTGAGCTAAAAGTTAATTTTAAATATAAAAATAATAATTTTAAATAATATATAAATAAAATTAATCAAAAATCAAAAAAGGAAATATTAAAAACGCAGAAAAATAGAAAAAAAGTAGAATTTTCAAAAAAAAAAAAACTTAGATATTTTTTGAAAAATGCAGATCATGTCGTGCCCACTGTCCAGCATGAATCAACCCTAGGTAATGCCCGATCTGGAACACGACCCATTGTCCAAACCAAGCTCGGCTAGCCTAGTCCAACACAGCTTGGCACGGGATGCACACGCATGATAAAGTCAAGTCCATGAATAACTGAAATCGCATGCCTTCTTAAAGAGGCTTGGTGCAAGACGGATACATAGAAATGAAGAAATTTTTGAAAAAAAAAATAGACGATTTGCTACTAAAAGATTGTGGAGGTTCTTTTCTTCTTTTTGGTTTCCCCTCCATTAGAAAAATTGTTGTCCGACAAGTGTATCCATCTATTCCTACGGTACAAAGATATACACCTATCCGACACCAAGGTATCCCTTCAGTCACAAAATCCTCAACGAATGGCATTTTAAGCAATCATTGCATAACATAATACAAAATATCAGAGAGAACGGAGTTAGTGTAACAACTTACGAAGCTCATTGGGATATCATCGTAGAACACCTTGGGCGGATCCGGTGCTTCGCAGGAAACGACACAAAATGAACGGGTTAGGAGGAAGCGGTACTCGATGGGGTCTTCCTTCCGGAGGAGAAAGGACGAGGAGTCACAGCCAAGGCAACGTCGCCCGCGGCAGGAGCACTCGGCAGGGGAAGACGGGGGACGGGGCAAAAGTGAGAGGATCGCCTTCTCTAGGGTTTTCACCCGGTTGCGGTACACGATGCGGAGGGCCACCGGCGCGGAGCCGCGTCGCCGCCGCTTTTGCCTCCTCGCCATTGGACGATGATCGAGGGGAGAGGAGGTCTGGAGAGAGAGAGAGAGAGAGAGAGAGAGAGAGACCGAACTCGAGGAAGAGAAAGGAAGGGTGTGTTAATGTAGGGCGACAGGGCGGTGCAGACTGCAGAAGAGCAGCCGGCACGGCGCGAGTAATGTACTGTAGTGACATCGGGAAGGAAGTTGAAATTACGGAACAGTGAGTTCTTTCCAATTTCCAAAATAAAATAATACTAATTATTATTAATTAATTAATTAAAATGTAAAATAAAAATAGAATAAATTAATAATTTTAATTTCCTGAGTTCCAGTGCACAGGCTATTTGTAACGAGCTCGTTGTCCTATGCGGTCGAAGAGTTAATGTTCTGCGTGTAGACGTGATCGTGCGTTGCTCTGTGACGTGCTTTTCCCTCGTTAATGTTATGTTTACTCCTAAGTGGATAAAAAAGGAAAAGATATTCCAGGTAAAAAATTATCTTGGAAGAAAAAAAAAATTGAATAAATCTTTTTCGTACATAATATAATTTTGTGGGTAAAACAGATACATACGTCAAAATTTTTAATATATAGTGTAATTTTATAAATATAAAGGAATACATGTGCCATTTTTTTTCTATCCTCTATTTTCTATTTGATTTTGAGGTGATCAATTTTATCTCTAAAACTATCCGCAGATAGTTCTCTTTCCTTTAGAAATTTTAATAAAGTAAACAATAAAAACTTTTTCACTATAAAATTTTTTCTTTAACTTTAATTTTCGCTTTCCCAAATAAACAAATCATAAATCTCTAAATCAAATTTATTATAGTCCCTAACTGATCATATGTGGTCGAGGATTAGAAAGGATAAAAAAAACACATTTTACGGACTAAGGATCCATCTGAGAGTGAATCCTCTCGTTCACCAAATGTAATTCCTTTTTAATTCCTCTTAATCCTCATCATTAAATTAAATCAGGAGAGATCAATTATGAATCTCACCTCTAATCCAACGATGGGCATGGACCAGAAAGGGATCATATTTTGTGGATCAAAGGATCCATCTTAACATCGCGAGAACGGATCCTTGCTCCATAAAATGTGATCCCTTTTTGTTCGTCATGATCTTCACAGTCGTATGCCATAAGGGACCAATACATAGATCTCATATTTAATCCAACAATAGAGATCCAGAGGGACCAAAAAAAGTATCATATTTTATTGACTAGAAGATCCGCCCTGCTCCATCACAAACCATATTCCTCTCTGTAATACAAATGACAGTGCAACACTTCTCTAGCATTAATTACAAACTACAATTTCAATAGAAAAAAAACATAGATTTGAATTTTCACTCGTTACAGTAATTTTCGATCACAGTTATCTTCGGTCACTGCAAGCCTACCAACATAAACAAATACATCAATATTTGCTGATGAAAATAATCTTATTTATCTATTTCAATGTCCTCGTCAAAATAGGGCAGGCAAATATGATGAAGAGTCTCGTCACATGGACTAGTATTGTCTACACTTTCGCTGGACGAAGGCTTGCTGATGTGGTGCATGCACACTTTGTCATATGCTTCAACATTTAAACCTGAAACCAGGAAGGACTCTAGTTCGTCGATGAAGCGCTCAGTGTACCCAGCTAGAAATGGTCGGGCAGCATCGGAAAGCAAAGTCCTGAATTGGATGCGTTTCTGCTCAGGCGTGGCCTTATTCTCCCCTTTTTGTTGTCTGCAATTGTAGTTTGTTATCAGAATCAGTATAAGTGCTTGCAAACCGACTTCATCTATGACAGCGAATTGCCATTAACCTGATGATCTCTGTTAATTGGAATGCAAAATATTCTAGATTTTGGATTAAAACAATACAATTGTCACAATGAAATATACCAGAGGACTTGGTGCCAAATTCTTGTGAAGTAAATATACAAACAATAAATTTGTATCTTTGTTGTCCTAGACCTTCTATCCTATTCACCAACGATTTTCATAGGATCAAAATATCTCGTCACAAGGTTGTAACAATTGTAAAATCATATTATGGTGTCAAAAAATTGCATCTATATGTGGCAAAAAGGTGAAACCGGCCCTCCAAGATGACCCCTCAGTAAAATCACAAACAGCTTTGACCAACAATAGTAGCGCATGCTGGGGTGAGGTATCAACTCCGGGCCTATCTATGATAAGCCCCTTGCATGAACCATCTGCGCCAGCCCGTATATGAACCATCTGCGCCAGCCCGTAGGGCCGGAAACAAAAAATGCATCTATGGGTATATATAACAGATGCACATTTAGTGTGCATGTCATATGGATGCCAGCCTAAAACTACTTGACAGTACGTATTATAATCATGTTGCATCAATAGTGACAACTGCAGCCTATGCATGCATTGCAATCCATCTGCGCAGTTTGTAAAGCCTTGAACAAGTTATTTATCTGCTTATAACCTAAGGAGGATCTTGACAAGCTAAGTTCACAAGTACATATATTTGTGTGATCTTATACCAATCTGAATATTAGACAGGTTCCTCCTTCACAGCTATGGTATACAAACTTTGTCAAATAGAGACTTTGCCTCAAATATTTGCGGAGTCCTTTTCTTCATTTATTGGAATATTATAATCAGTGAAACAGTTGACAGAACTTGTTTTGACAATATTGTCAATCATAATCAAAGCAAAAGATGCAAAAACTTGTGCAAAGACTGGTATGGGATTTTGAATCACTCTCCTTCAAGCAAGTGAATTACAGCTAACGCTATCTATGTGAAACTGAACAATCTATTCGATAAGAAAAGAATGTGAAGTCATTTCATGGTCATTCCATGCTTTACTAAAAGTGGACTTTTGTTATAAAAATAAAAGAAAAAACAAATCAATAGGCAAGTTCAACATAGTTAGAAAATAAATAGATGAAAATGAATTTGAGAGTTGAGACAATAAGGAAACAAAACAGGACAATTCAGAACTTCTACCTTGCTTCTCGAAAACAGATGACCAGTACCACTATCATGCCAAACACATTGTTAGCACTTTACCTTTTAAAGAAAATTTCAGCAACGCCAATAATGTGATGCACAATAACTTCAACATCCTCATCCTATAAGGAATTGAGCTACAAGTCAACCTTAAAAGAAGACGGAAAAAGGCAACAAGAAAGCTCATCAAGTAATGACATAGAGGGAACAAGAATACAACATGTGAAATTTTATCAAAAAAAATTGATTACCAATTTTTTTTTTAAAATGGAACGAACTCAATCCTCCCCTACTTTCCCCCTCAGCCACTCTCTCTCCTTTCCCCTCTCCTTTCTCTCCAACCTCCCTCCAGCCTTTGCCCTCTCCTTTCTCTCCTTTCTCTCCAACCTCCCTCCAGCCAATTAGATGTAGTATATAAGAGGTGTAACGCATGTTGTAAAAACAGGGAATGCAAATTGAAACAAGCATATCTAGAATTCTAGAATTTCCCATGTCAACTTCAGGGTTTATACTTTGATGGATTAACCATCACATACAAAAGATAAATCATTTGCCATTCTTTTTTCCAGTAAAATAGGTAGTACAGTTGATGCATTACTATTGTGTATGATTAATTAAAATAATATCTATACACCCTCTTATGTTTGTTTGACAGTAAATCTGAAATATGTGTAAATACGACCCTCACTGTATACATTTTTGAATTATTGACTATGCAAATTCTTAATTGTTAAACAGCAACTTAAACAACCAGAATAGGGAACGATGATCAGTTATCTGTGCAATAGCTAGATTGTAAGCTTAGTGCATAGGCAATACATACTCAATCCCTTGTGAAATATTAAAATATGTGACATTCATTTGCTAACTAGGTGGAGTGGAAGTAGGTTTCACTACTCTATTCCGTGAAGTTAAAACTAAACATATAGTTTCCCAATTCTTCCCGGTGATCTTGAAGAATTTCCCTAAATTAAATACATAATTAAATTCATTGATTTCTTAACATAGTTCCTAGATAAAGTTTCCTCAGTAGCAACATAACCCATTCAAAATGGGTAGACATTAACCAGAAGATTCTAGAATTAGAATATGTCATACAATGACATTGCATACAAGCCAATAAACAAACAAAAGTCAACATGATCAAGGTTTAAATATTAGATAACAAGAAAAAAAAAGGTTGAAATTTGGGATAATATACCTGAGAGAGAGTCTGAACTTCCCTTATTAACCATTGTTGAAGCCAGAGGTTTTTCTGGAGATACTTGCGCCGCTTCCAATATTGTTCAACATTGAGCAAACCATCTGTTGGTCCTGCTGAAGATTGTCAGTGCACAGAACCCAAAAAAAAGAAATGCTTGAAGAAAATAAGAAGTTGCAAAACACACAAAGTACCTCTATCACCAATATAAAACTTCATTCTAAATTCGTGAGCATCTGAAATGCATCTGCAAAACCAATAAATGCAGCATTTATAAGATAGGCTCAATGAAAGCAAAGGAATAGTATGGACCAAATATTGAAGCTTTGCTTATTGTTTTTATTCTAAGGTATTAGGACGAATATTTGAAAGTTTTTAACATGAAAGTAGCAGAGAGATATGCAGCCCACAACCTCTGTTCAAGTTTTGAATTCACATATTGTCGCCGGAAGTTTTGACCATTAAACCCATAAACAATTGAAAGATTGTCAGTCTGCATGATTATAAACAAAAATGTCACAAACATTAAAAAAACAATGAAAATGTAAGAAGAGTTTCTTCAATATATTGTTTAATTTGAGGTACAGTATTATTGGAAATTCTTACTATTTATGTATAAGAGGCATGGCTTATGGATAGATGTTCCTAAATTTACTATACCGTGTGAGGTTTTCTACAATTAAATAATATTTAAATTTCAGTTACTCGTGCACGCGTTTGAGAATGTTTAATGACACTTCTTTTTCTTCCCACAAAAGTAGTCCTCAAAATGATAGGGGATATTATATACGGAAATGTGAAGAGGTATGTATGTAGTTGTATTTTCAACATAGATTTTAACTCAATGAAGCTTGACTCTGTACACCCTCCTGGAAAGTTTGCAATGGAAGAATACAGAAAAATAAATAAACATTTAATTCATATATGACCTTGCAAAGAGGACATTTGATTGAAGTCAAGGATTCTGAATTTTTGCTCCTAACATATCGAACCCATTGAGCAATACATTGATGGCAAAATGAATCTGTAAAATAAATAAAGAGAAACAAGTTTAAAAACAATGTTGGTCAAGATATCACTATCTAGTTTCCAATATACTACGGAGACCTCAGTTTTACAATCAGTACTGATCAGTGCAGTGATCCATACCATAAATCCCTCAATAAATCTCACAAACTTCATGCCCCAAATAAATCTCAATTCTTCCATTGCCAGCGAATCACATATTTTCTAAGCGATAGAAAACCATCCATGGGCATCAAATCGTTCCAATCTGATATTCCAATGGTTACATGCACAGTACTCATTGCCAATTACCTTCTACTATCCACTTGTTGCTATGTGGAATACCTTGCACTTGGACTTATTTACCAAGACCTTTTATATTGCTTGACGAAAAAAAATCACCAGGCGAATCATCTCTTCGCAACAGTTTCGATACGATCGCAGTACTTTAATGCCGACTAGCAATTGAATACGAGTACATTGACTCAAGTAACTCGAACGATTTCTAGTTTGAAGCTGCGAACAACGAGAAAGAGCAAAACCCTAATTCAAGGTAAAAGAATAACGAAATTCCCGAACCTTTAAAGGCATTCTCGTAACGATATATGAGGAAAATCAATTCAAGAAAAGGGTTTGAAATAACCTAACGCGACAAGACGATCGAATTTGGGGGAGAGGAAAAACAAGACAGAGGATGACTTACGGAAACAGCGATCTAAATAGGCTTCTTGGTTGATAGACTGGAGACAGATGGGGCACTGTTGCGGAGGTGGTCGGAGGCCGTCGTCGTCGCCGGCGGAAGAAGAGACGGCCATCTCGATGAAATTCTAACTTACTGTATATGTAACAATTGAAGTTAAATAACAGCAATTTACCAAATGGCTCGAATACAGAATTTACTCATAGTTTTGTATTTATAAAAGGCACGGTTAAATATATGCTATTCCCCTTATACCCTTGCTTCCACCTTCCTCTTCTCATTCACCCTCTTCTAAGGCATCCGAATTCCGAACCGCATTTGAATCATTTTAATTTAAAAATGATGCTGATAGTGTCAACATTTTTCTCATAAAGAGTGCAAGGCTCATAGCTTTTCTTAACTCTCCAATTATAAAAATCTAGTGTTCTATTTTAGTAGTGAGATCATCCTCCCACTGAAAGTTTACGTAAGTGTCTTCGTGTGTCCCTCAGGCGGCATCAAGGGTTTTTGATAAAAATCCACACTGATCACATCTCTGTAGTGAAGGTTTAGGGTTTACGTCAATACTCTCCTTTCAGAATGACGCAAGGAAGTGAGTCAGGTGTTTCATCCTATGTCGTTCAATTATCCACAAAGATATCACCTTAGAAACTCTCATATTTGGAAAAGCTCAACCAGTTTGGGTTTGCTTCTTAATAATTTTAATTTTTAAAATTGCAAGGTTTAATTGATGTTGGACAGAAACTACATTAGAACCGCATGTTATGTCACTTTAATATTTTTTTTTTCAAACATTCACAAAGAAAGGAAGACATCATGGATCTATTATTTTACATGATCGACAGATAACAATGATTAAACAGTCTCCCTTTGATATTTTCTTGGACATACAAGATATGTAGCATATCCTTGGTATATTAGTCAATATATTTCAAAATTGGGATTCAACTTCTCAAACTTTTAAATTCTCTTGTACAACTTATAATTGTGAATTTAAAGCATGAAGTAGTAGTATAGTAAAATAAAATAGTTTGCAAATTTAGTATTTTTTCATTTTAGTCAGTCGATAGCCCTAGTATTGGGATATCATGGCAAATGAAGGCATGAAATTATCCTATATCAGGCTTAATGTGGACATGATATGATCGAATATTAGGCTCAACGTGAGCCTGATATAATTCCATGTCAGACCCAACTGTAGTGATACGTTTGGTATGATATTGCCCTATATAATATTTATCTTGTCGTAGAAGATAATTAATCATGTTGAAGTAGATGCTGATATTTTATTATTTTGTAATATATATATATATATACATATATATCCCTTTAGGTCTTGTAGGCATATTATAGATCATTTTGACCATCTTGTTAGATTCAACTGGGTTGAAGCCATCCATGAATTTATGACTACACAATTACTTAGGATTGAGGACATATTTTCATCAGCTCAGATAATACACGGCAACACCAACCTCCCTTACCTAAAGGGATTTGCTGATCTTTTGGCAGTGAGTATTTTTTTATATTAAAAATGATAAAATTTTTTAGACATGTAGGAATATGTAACAATTGTGATGATGTATCAGCCATGATTTTTGGAGCATGTTCCAATCCAAAAAGCATACACTATTGAAGGAGCACGAATAAACAAGTGGAGAAATATTCCTTCACATATTAGTAAAGTCAGGGTTATATTCGACCGAGTGTCATCTGCAGAGGTAAATATTGAAGATTGTTACCCAACTTAGGTTAATATGTAGTTTTTAACATTTATTTTTATAATTTGACAGATTATAATTGACATAATCCCTACCCAGTATGAAAAACTATTGTTTGAGAACCTCGTTGACGATATTCCACGTCCAATGGAGACATCCTAATTTAAAGACACCGAAGTAGGAAGACAAAGTAATATGGAATGTTGTAACTGTATTATTCAAGCAAATCAAATAAAGGAGCAAATGAGGGAGAATATGCAATTGAATGATAGGGTGAAATAATTATTCGAAATAATAAGAAATAAATGCATGCAGTATCAATCAAGGGATCCTATAATTGATCCTCTTTCTAAACTAGTAGCTTTTTGAATAAGGAGTAGGAGAGTACGTGACATAAGTCACTATGATTATAGGGATACTCCAATTGATAGTCCATTGCGACACCAACTTTGAACTAAGTGGAAGCGGAGGAATATACAAATACACGAGCCTATGAAGAACGTTTTAACAGAAGTAGAGGGTAACAAAATTTGTAAAAGAATATGATGTTATGGACTAGGGGAAAGGAAAATTGATGTGGATGATATGAAAGAAGAAAGAGACGTCATCACAATAACGGAAGACAATTCTGAAGAAGAGGTAGAGAAGGAAGTAGCTAGGGTTGATCAACTTAATAATATGAGGAAACAAACTATTACTGTAAATGTGTATTTGCAAAGAAAATAGTTTTTCGTTTGATTTAATTTATTGTGTTTTATGTTTATGGTCGTAGTATGTGAAGAAGCAATTTAAGATTTCGATGAAGAAAAAATAAGATGAATATGTGACCTACTTGTTAAAACAATTGGAGAACCAAATGTATGTTAAATAATTAGTTTATTCAAGATAATTTTATGGTTCATTAATTGTTTTCATGATTTATAGTCGTTGATTAACTTTGTAGGGTTACAAGTGAATTAGTTTAGGAGGAACCACCATTTGGTTTAAATGTGCATTCATTTTTATCTGGTGCCCATGGTGATATTTTTACAAAAGGAGAGGTAATTGATACATATTGTAAAATTCTCTTTAGGGGGTAAACCTCGTCTTGTAGGCCATATAATAATTCTATATATTATTCAACGTTCTTCACAGTAAGAAATTTAAATGATTTGAGAATATATAATATTAGAATAAATGTGATTATTTGGTTTTTTTTTGACTTTGTATATTTGTAGTCCTCAATAAAATTCCTAGGAAGGTTTGCTTCCGAACAAGTGATAAATATAGATAGGGAAGAGGAAGGGTTAAGGCATATTTTTATACCTTTGTCCAGGGAAAATGTACACTTTCACTTGTTGTCGGTCGACACTAAAGTAATGACATTCAATCATTACAATTCTCTTGCAAGCGGAAGTAAATGTAAATATGAATTTGAAACTGCGATGAATATTAAACGTTCATGTGAATGTTAATATTGTAGTATAAATGCTATTTGATGCATATATCAATTTCTTCTACATTATTACAGGTATCATATTTAAAATAATATAGTCGTGAGCAACTTGCTGTTATTAATCTATATTTGGAAATGCATCATCCCTTCGAACAATGGTCGTCTCTTACAATAGAATGTCTACAGTAAGAAGTCCGGTAAGTAAATGAGAAACTGTGTCAATAGAAACTATTGGTATAAAATATTGAATATTAAAATGTTGATGTTATTTATAGCGTTGACTGTGACTTTTTTGTGATGCAATACATTCGATATCTTCTATACGATATAAAGATGGACTTCACACGAGGAAACATGAAAACATTTAGAATTGATGTAATAGTATCAATTATGAGCGACATATTCTTCAAAATAGCACATTAATTTTCTATAGTGTTATAAGAAAAATAATTGGATAGGAAATGTAAAAGTACAATTGTATAGTGTTGTTAGTTTTATATCTTTGTATGTAGAATATATTATTTAATACAATGTGATATGAGCAGTGTATACTAAATGGTCACAGGAATAACAATACTATTGTGTAGTGAAATAGAAATCACACTAATCCAATTGGCATGGTGGTACAAAATGGTGAAAAGTTGTAATGTCACTGTAAACCAATCCCAACAAGATAGAACTAATACTTCACACTAAATCTATCATGCAGAAAATTCACAGGTGCACTGTTCCGTACCAACTGGTACGTCACAAGAACTTCATGTTTAGTAGTTAAAAATAAGTTTCGACACCATACATACACTCTCCTCTCTCAAACCTTTTTAGTGAATGTGAATTTGAAGAAATCAAAATACACTAGGACCATTAATAGGTTTTATCCAAAACCCACTGATGGGCTTAGAATGGTTAGATTGTTGTTATTTCAAGTCATGTGAGTTTTTTGTATTGTTAGGACCCAAACAATGTTATTTATTGCTTATTAAAACATTTCTAGAAGGGCTACATCGGTAAAAAAAATTTCAGCATCAATGTGGGCATGATATGGGATCATATTAGGACCGCGTTGGGCTTGATATGATCTCATATCAGCTCCAATGTCCAATGATCAAAACCAAGGTTTTGATCTCTAGGAATTAAAAGTAAATAATGAATAAAATACGTATATTAAAAAAATTTATAAATTAAGAATAATAAAAATAGAAAGGAAAATAAATTAGAAATATAATATATAGAATTAAAAAATACCACATAATGAAGATTATATTAAAATAAATTAAAAAATACATTATATTTAAATTTTTAGTAAAAATATCATAAATTGAACATAATAAGAAGAAAATAATATATTTAAGAAAATAGTGGAATATTTTTAAAAAAATATATAAAGAAATAATAGGCATTTTAAAAAGAGAAATAGTTGACAAATAGATTTAATACAAATTAAAAAATGAAAGTAATAAATGTAACATAAAAATAAAAAAATAGAAAACTTCTTTTGTAGATGCTTTAGTGAAGCTGA
>JBBPFQ010000107.1:1882887-1893752 GCA_037974815.1 Kaempferia elegans | reverse complement strand
AATATAAAAGAGAGTGCAATAGCGTAAAATACACACAATCAAAGCATAATGATGTGCAATAATGATGCATAATAATATGTATATCCTACGCACATCAAATCTTTGAACCCCATACCTTTTTCCCAGCCATTGGTAATATCCTAGAATAGGGATATTGCTACAGAATGATAGGTCTTTAAGTGCTCTTTTGAATGCCACATCTTTACATTCATTTTCCAGATATTTGTATGCAAATAGGACCCTTGGGAATACTCCGATTGTGTTTCCTTGATATTTTTCTTCAAAAGCCCTTTTTATTCTTTTACCAAGGTCCCTAGGCATCTTAGACCATAATTTTTCTGACAATTATGGGCTTGTAAATAACCTTCCGATCTTAGATGCTATCTTCAGATAATCGTTAAGGAACTGAACTATATCCTTTAGATTATTGCATGATAACCTTTCAAGATCATGGTATGCTTCTTCTTGAATATAAGTCGACCCTTGATATGGATCTTTGAGCATAAAGATTGTCCTGATTTGAGACAGGATATTTTGCGTTCCCCCTGATCCTTCTGCATTGTTAAGGAGTAACTGGTATTCATCAGGGAATGACATTCTCCAGTGGATCCAGGCTAACTTTTTAGCTTCTCCTAAGAGGTTCTCAATAAATTCAACCTTGCTTTGGGCATCCGTAAACCCTTGCATTGCTACCAAATTTTTAGTTATGGATTCCCATCGCATGAACACTTCAACAAATTTTCCTAATTATGATGGGATTACGTACATAGTTTCGGATTGCCGGAATGCCGATGGTAAGTTCCATGATTCAGAATAGTCCTTGTTCTTGAACTTTCCTTTGCCTGTATATCCTTCAAATACAGGCTTCTGGCTTGAGCCTTCCCCTTTTTCAAGGTTTATTGCAGGGGGTAATTTGCAAGTCTCATACTTGTGTCTGCAGGGGGTCTATAAGTTGATAAAGCACTAGAGGAGGAATAAACATATTCAGTTAACTTGGCTAGTTGATGGTATTCCATATTCCAGTCTTCCTCTTCCTCTTCTATTGCTTCTGCTGCATAAATAAAGAACTCATCATCCCAATCCCCGTCATCTTCCGCTATGCAAGAAGTATTCTGATTTAGGTTGAGACAATTAAAACCCTTATTCAAGTGATTCACAATGGGATGGAGTACAGTGGCCCCTAGGCTTGTAGCTCCTGCATGGTTATCCCTTGAAGTTTGGCTGTAATTGCTAACCGTATAAGATTCCGTAGGTATGATTTGTGGGTAGGGAAGTTCTTCTGGTGCATCATCCCAGCAAGTAGGTGTGATTGGGATATCTTCAGTTACCGGAATAGCGTAGTTAACATAGTAATCAAATTTGTCACTTAGTTGTCCCAGGGTATCCCATGTTGACTTTGGAAATAGTTGTTGGGTTAAGGGTTGAGTATCTGTAACAAAAATTGTAAAAGCATAGACCATAACACCTCAATGAAATACTCTAAGAAAGATCACTCACCGTCAGCCATTGACAAGAAGCTAAGGAACTACTAAAATATATAATATAATAGTTGAGAAACACCTTTTTGAAAATGGAAAAATGACAGTATCAATACAGCAGGCTTCAGTGTGTGTAACAACAATAGTAAGATCAGAGACCGAATAGTCTCACTGAAATCCGCTAAGATCTTAGAGATCATTCATCGCAAGCCAAATTTGATAGTAGAAATTCAATAAAAAGACAAATATTAAACTTAGGGTCGTAAGTTCAAGGAAAATAAAAAATAAAGATTGTTAAACTTTAATCGAAGATTTTCTTACACCGCAGATAAGGAAATTCAAAATATTTTAAAATATTAATAATCAAATCAATGTCTAATTTAAAAAGTGATAATATTTTCATAATTTTGTATATTTAACTTTAATTTCTCTACCCTTCATTTTCTTCTCAACATTAATAAATCATTCATCCCTCTCAAACAAAAAGAATATAAATACTTTTCTTCTCATCCATTCTCTTTCCATTAATTTATTAGGAAAAAGGAAAAAGAGATAAATAAAAATTAAATATATAAAATTACAAAAATACAAATGTTAATTGAATTGGAAATTAACATTTTAAAATAAAAATAAAATTAGAGCAAAACATATTTTATATTCCCATCCCCAGATCCCCTTACACCCCAACCTCAAATTGGAGTGTAAAGGACCCTAAGCGCTTGGACAAATAATTATTAAAAATGCTGATCCATGAAGAAAACAATGGCATCATGAGGAAAACAGATGCATTTTTTGGTAAAGGACAAAAGAAAAAGGTAACGACCAACAAGAGATTAGGCTTCAGTGTGTGTAACAACAATAGTAAGATCATAGATTCTAAAGCCTCAACGAAATCCGCTTAGACATTACAGATCATTCATCATCAACATTTTCATCCACCATAAAAACAATCCATGAAACGATAAAGAAAGGAAGCGGTAAGGCCAAAAAAGAGTAACAAATCAATTTTTTACGTGAGGAAACGAAAGGGAAGAAAAGAGATTCAGTGTGTGTAACAACGATTTTATGATCATAGACCAGAAAGTCTCACTGAAATCCACTAAGATTGTAGAGATCATTCATCATCAGCCATTCTTACTCACCAGAAGAAATGCACAAAAAGATCGACGAAAGTAAACAAATATTCAAAAAATAAGTAAAGAATCAATTTTTTTCGAAAAAGGAAAACAGAAATGATAGAAGGGGTAAAGCTTCAGTGTGTGTAACAACAATGTTGAGATCATAGACCAAAAAGCCTCATTGAAATCCGATAAGATCATAAAGATCACTCATCACTAGCTATTTCCCCAACAAGAGAAGAAATCCATGAAACGATCAACGAGATCACCAAAACCAACATACCAACAAACAAGAATGAGAGAATGAAATCTGATAACCGAATCGATGAAAACTTATGGGTTGCGGTAGCTGCAAAATGATGTATTTGAGATCTTACACTTTCTATATATAGAATCGAGAGCGAAAGATAGGAAATAGATTAAGGTTTGGGGCTTGGGGCTTGGGGCTTTGGGGCTTTGGTGATGGATGCGTCTCAGCCGTCCGATTTATTAGGAGAACCAAGATCAAATCAGTGAACAACGGTTTAGCAATTTAAACGCTGCCCAAACAAACGGTAGTTGCTTATATTTTAATTAATTTTGGGCAAATATAATAAAAAAATCTTAAATTATGTAAATCATCCAATAGGGTATCTCTTTTTTTTTATAAAAAATTAAAATAACACCCCATCAAAAATTTAATTTTCAAAATATCTCTTATCCAACAGTATTGTAGCATCTACTAATAGCTATCTATCGTTACATATAAAAGTTACTAAATAACTATTATAACGTATAAATTACTACATAGTAACTATTATAATGTTCTTTCTTTCTTCCAATGATACTAGTTGTTAAGTGTAAAAGATACTTCATAGTTACTATAACGTACAGACAATTATTTTAAAGTAATTTAGATTATTTTAAAGTGATGTTGTTCAAATTTAAATATATATAAAGAAAAATCAAAATAACACCCATAAAAAAAATAATTTCCAAAATATTTCTTATCTACTGGTATTGTAGTAGCTACTTATAGCTATTACAATATATGGAAGTTACTAGATATTTATTATAACGTATAAAAGCTACTAAGTAATTATTAAAATGTTGTTTCTTACTTTCAATGACTTAGTTGTTATGTGTAAAAGATATTTCATAGCGACTATAACAAGTAGATAACTATTTTAAAATAATTTTGATTAATTTAAAGTGATGTTGATGGAATTTAAATAATTTTAACCAAATTGGTAAAAAGTATTTTGATAAAATAATATTTCTTTGGGGGTTAGCTAATATTAAAAATTAACTATTCACTTTAATCAAAATTACTATTCACAAGTCATTATTATGTCAAAATTAACTTTACCAACTTGATCAAAATTTAAACTTCATTAAAATTATTTTAAAATAGTTTGTATTTAATTTATAAATATAAATCAATATTTTTAAATCTTAAAATCACTTATAACAGCTCTAGATAGTTTTTACATACGGTAACTTCTATATATTATAGTAGCTATTGACAGCTACTACAATATTATTGGATAAGGAGTGTTTTAGGAATAAAATTTTGATGGAATGAAAAAGGAATATTCAATTGTAAAATTTGAGAGGCCCTTTTTTCCATTAATTTTTATAATTTTTAAAATATCTTTATTATATGTTGATAACTTAAGTTAGTTTTGATGTGACCAACCTAGTTAGGTTAAGTCATGTGTGTTTCTAAACTTGTGACTAAGTGTGTAGGAACTTAGAATCACAAGAAGTCGAGCAAAAGACACAAAGGACAAGAAGGATGGTGCAAGAGAGAACCGACGGACTCGGCACATCCAAGGGACGCGAGAGCTGCGGAAGAGTACACCGACGGACAAGAAGGATGTGTGCGATGTTCCGTGCGACGAGAAGGATGTGCACGGCGTTCTGAGAGACGAGAAGGACGTGCGCAACGTTCCAAGGGACGAGAAGTCGGGAGGAAGCTTGCTCAAGGAGAAGGACGGGAATTGAGTTTGGGTGAGCCCTATTCCGGATTTCCGAGATCACCCAAGCGATCCGGAAGCTAACATAACCAACCGGAGGAGAAAAAAAGATGTCAGCAAGGAAGAATGCGCCTACAAATGACTTGGAGGCGCCTTGAAGGCAGAAAAGGCGCCCTCGCGCCTCTTGCAATAGGAAGGTGCCTTCAGCAAGTTAAGGCGCATTCAACAAAGCTGAAGGTACCCTCGCACCAGTCAGCGACCTTTTGAATGCACTGGATAAAGTTTTATCTTCCGCGATAAAACTTTATTCCCTGGAAGGCGCCCTGAACAATCTAGAGGCGCCTTCAGCCTTTGGGATAATATTTCCAAAGTTTATATAAAGGCCCCTAGAGCTAAGAATCAAATAACAACTCAAATAAAACTTCTGTATTATTTTCCTAATTTCTTTCTGAGCTTTCAAATAGTGTAAGAGACTTCTCCGCCTGTAAAGAAGGAGTTTTTCTAGTGAGCTTCATTTGCCTTGGATTAACAACCATCCAGGTTGTAACTAAGTAAATCTATGTCTCTTTCTTTTTTATGTTGTGTTTGATTTTATTATACTAACTATAATCTATGCTTAGAATTAGCTCGAGATATTAGTTTTTTAATTACAGGATTATCGACTTCCGTCTAACCGGCCAAATTCAATAAGGGGCCCTACATTATGTCCTTTTATATTCATTTTATAAGCGTTGTTAAAACACATCCAAAGATTCACAACTATCGTTTCTTTCATAAGTGTTGATCATTCATCTTTTTGGGTTCTTGTCTCATAATGAAACTTGTAACTTTGTTGCAAACCAGAGAATGTCACTCATTATAAGATCAACCAGCTGACTCGGAAAAACTCCAGCTATCCATATGAAAGATGCGGGAGAGGAACGAACAAACTTTGCTAGAGAATGAGACATAACTCGTGACAAAGAGAAACAATATTCAACTCCAAAATTAAATCGTTAACATCATGTGCACATAGACCCGTATAACTCAAATCACTTGATGGCACTGTGGTTGCTTGCCATGCCAAAAGTGAATCGGAATAAGTTAACAAATGAGTGAGTTTCTTTGCCTTTACCGCCTAGCTATAACCCTTCCTTTACACTCTATTTGAAAAAAGCTGAAATTAAATTCGTTCGAGAATTACAATTTAATTTCATCTTTTATAATAAATTTTCAACAAGAAATTGGTAAAGGATTAGAATTCAATTTCATACCAATCCCTCAAAATAAATCAGACATACAGATGTCTAAATTGTGAAGGGAATTCATTTAAAAAGTTAAAATGACCTCTTTAGCCCTCCTTTATGTGTTTCTTCCGTGCCTTCTCCCGCAGTCTTCTCGCGCAGTCCTTCCTTCTCTCACAACCCTTCCTTCTTGCGCTGCCCTTCTCTCACAGAACCTGCTCCCTGCTGACTTCTTCTCCACTATCGTCATTCATCCACTATCGTCGTCGTCCACTGAAGCTTATCCTTTGGAATATTAAGTTTGATTGAAGAAGGACAAAATGATAAAAATATAAAAATTCAATTCAATTCAAATAGATTCTAGATAAAAAAAATTTAATTCTATTATTTACTGACTCATTCTAAATTAATGAATTTAATTCAATTTATGATGTAATTAAATTCAATTCTATCACTTAAAATTTTTGAGGTGTTAAATTTAGAATTTCCCCCACGACAACTGAGCTTAGCATCGAAAATATTTTACAAAGACAGTCACCGCTTGACCCCAATAATTTCTAATAACCCCTCCACCACCACAACAATTTTTCCCTCATGAAAGCTTGCGTCAACATCCAGGCGAGTAGGTAATTATCCGGAGACACCTGCTAGTCTGCTACTAAGATGGCGAGGACAAGGGAATGGAACTTCGAGATATTATCAGCTCAACTCAAATTGGGACACAGATCACAATACTCCCCACTATGAACTTAGTTCGAATCTTTTATCCTAATATCACCGTGTCCTCGTGTCCCAGCGTTTATCGGACTGTCCATATTACATTTTAAGGATGTTGTGCACATCACGAGGATATTACATGACACATCTCGAAGATGTCTGGACACATTAGAATTCGAGCACTGAGCATGAGGCGTTCCAAAATCTATGGTGGTTCTGTAACCACTCCTAACTGAATATCGACCCTTTGCGTCATGTTTTCAAAAACGGCCATCTCTCTTCTCTACACGAGACAAAGGAATCTCTAGAATTTCCTAGTCTATAAACGACAAGCAAACCTCTTTGATTAGTGGCTCGTTCCATTTATGGTTTTGAATGAACAAGATGACTTGTGAATCCTCTGGAAGCTGGACACCCCAAGCTCCAAGTTGACCATGTAGCGAAGGAACGTACCCAACTATCCCTGAAAATAGCCACAAGTTGATCATTAACCTTTATTCACGTTGATACATTTTTTTTATTAACAAGGAATAAATGTATTATAAGAGTATTTTGATAAAAATTATGATAGTGTGAGGTGCAGAATATCAATAGCAAAATCTGCCTTCTATAACTAACCAACTCGAATTAGATTTGTAACCATTAATAACAATGAAGATTTAATTTCAATAAATCAAAATTTATCATATTTGACATCAAAATCAAGATTAACATTAATTGATAGTAAAAGATAATATTTCTAAATTTATTATTATTATTATTATTATTATTATTATTATTATTATTATTATATTCTTTATATTATTTAGACAACAGGTATAAATAATTCTTTTGACTTCGACAACAAAATTATCTAAAAATAATTATTTTTTATTTTCTTCTTATTTCTATTTTAGAATTAGAGTAATGATTCTTCACACCTTTCTCCATTATTTTTCATCCTAAACATCTATTTTTCTTTTCCGAGTTTTTTTAACCACCTCCGCAGAGTTGTGCTACTCTCACGGTGTCTTCTATCTCTTCCTTTTCCATGGTTTCTTCTCTTCCATCCACCACACAAATTTCCAGCCAGAAGCCATACCCTCACCCAAAATGGAGCACCATCATTAAAAGCATATCCTTCACAGCAAGCCACAACAACAAATTTTGGCCAAGATCTACTCCTTTTATATTCGTGAGTAGTAGTTTACAGAAGCCAACATCAACCACAACAGCTTCCTTTTTTTCTTTCCTTTTCTATTTTTCCAACAAAACGGTCAGTCACCAAGTCCCAAACAAACAATTCTTTCCTTGTTTCTCTTTTCCAGCGAGACACAACAGCAAACATCAACCTTTTTTGTTTCCTATACTTCAGCCACAATCTGTATATTACTATCAAGGGATGAGTTATTTATTTTCGATATTAGATACTCAATGACGTCAAGGTGGACAAAAGCAAAGTTCAAACCGATGTTAAATTTATCACATCGTTAGTCATATTGGTATTCATTGCTCTAGATATTTTGATTGGTCATATAGTCAGAAAAAATGTCAAATTTGTCTCAAAGTCGGACATTTTGGTGTTCAACATTCTAAAATATTTGATTCAAATTTTGCTGGTGGTACTAGAGCTTACAACCAACTATTTCACAATGCATCTTCAAATTGACCACCGCCTTCTTGGCAATCTACAACTCAGTCATATCATTTTGGAGCATTCTCACTTTCTATATCTCCTATAGTGACTAATGATGCTTTCTTAATGCGTGCAACGGTTTTATGGACCATCAATGATTATCATGCATCATCTTTAATGTCTGTGATCTTGACTGCGAGTGGGAATATAGACACCAAGAAGGTTGTCATCCACGTGAATTCGGAGACCGTCGATGAAGTGGAGAACTGCTCTCTTTCCAAGGAAAACTTGCAGAAATGTTAGCGGTCAAACAAGGAGAGGCGTCCCCTTGTTTGGTCCTCCAACGATCAAATTAGTCCAAGATGTAGAAGAAGGAGAAGTTGTTGAAAAAGAACACTGGCGTTAATGCAAAATATCGCGCACCTCTCATGCTTGGGGGAAGCTATATTTATACCTAGAGAGCTAGCGTTGTTTTAGGGTTTTACCATAAATGTCATCGTGATTGATTGGCTTCCTTAACGGATTTTTCATAATTGGGCTCTGTGATTGAGCGCGACAGCCGCACATGCCCTTCTGGAAGCTTCTTCCGTACAAGGAATCACATATGTTCATCTCTAGTAAGGAATATTCTTCTGACACCTTGTTGAACTAAACAATAAGGAGGACTCTTGTCTTTTGGGCCGATCGGTTATTACCACTAAGTGTGTGTCGATCGACCATTATGCCTTGGCGGAGAACATCGTACAACTGATGGTTCACCGCTGATATAAATAGAATGCCTCGGAGTGTAGCCTAGCCGGTCGCACCTCCCGCTCGGATAGTAGGGTAGGTGATCCTCCATGCATCGAACGCGTTCGACCGGGTGCATTGGCCGATCAACTACTTGTTTTAAGGGCTTCTGGTTATTGGGCGCCCTAGTCCGACTGGATGAGATGTCCGGTCGGCTTCTTTGGGCACTAACTGCTTCCTACTCAGTTAGCAGACTGCTCCTCTTGGACGAAGACAACGCGACTTCCATTGACCGACCTTGACCTTGGTCTTGCTGACATGGCTCCCTTGTTGACCGACCTTGACCTACTTCTCTTCGCTCGAATTACATGCCTCCCATTCAAGTCTAGTCGAAGGACGATTGGTGTCCGACTGACTGGACATCAGTTTGAATGAGTGTCGGGCTGCTTGGTCATCCATTGGCTGAATGTCCGACTGTCTGCTGAATTGAACGATCAAGTGCTTGTTCATAACGAGAGGCCATCCGAGTGCATGGACATCTGCCGAACAATCGTCTGAGTGCTTCAATACCTGTTGTCTTCCTCGGGAATCACACCAGTCTTTGGTTCACGTCGACCGTCTCCGACATGGAAGGCGACGACGTGGACCAAATTTGCTTCGCATTCAAAATCCCAGAATCGTATCACTGCATAATCCCTTCTGACAACCACCATCCACACACCCCGCCGGTGGGGTATTTTCCTTTTTTACGAGATCACTTTCTTTCTGGTCTCCGATTCCATGTCCATCCCTTTTTCATAGCTATGTGCAATTTTTACCATATTCCCCTGCAGCAGTTAGTCCCCAATTCTATCCGAGTGCTCTAGGGGTTAGTAGTACTTTTTAAGTTATATAGGATTCCGCTCCGACCAGAAATCTTCCAGTATTTCTTTTATCCGAAGTTGTCCGAGCCGGGCGCCTTTCTTTTCCAAGCTCGTTTGAGCTCCATCTTTTTGAAAAACCTCCCCTCATCGAGTAAAGGCTAGAAGAACCATTATTTCTTTATCAAGCCTGATATGCCCTTCTCTTTTCCAACCAGCTAGCAGATGGTATTACCCGACCAGCCCAAACAGCCAAAATCTTATAAGTTCGAGCTCCTTTCTTCAAACTGCCCAGGCTTTGGCTGGCGTTCAGTTTGACACCATGAAGATGTTGGACGAAGATGTCATGTACATATTTGGCCTAAGTCCGATTCGAGCGTGCCTATCCTACAGCTTCAGTAAGTCACTTGACTCTGTTTGTTTCCTTTTTTTAATTGCTAACTGATTTTCTTGCTTTTGTTTAAAGGTCAAGTCATGTTGAAGGTACGCTTTGGTAGTATGTCCCGTCAAATGGACGCGGACGAGTTGGAGCAAGTTATTGTTGAGGAGTTGGCCGTGCAAGGGCATGAGCTGGTTGGCTCACGAGAGCAGACGGAGGAGGGCGCCGCCAGTCACGTGGCAGGCAACGACGCAGCGACCAACACTAAGGAGTTAGGCGCCGAGCGGCCTTCACTGGTTTCGGTGGTGATTCCATCCGGCTTTGACTCCTCTGATAGCATTCCTCTGCAACAACGCAAACATCGCCGAGTGGGCTCCCCCTCATCCAAAGCTCCAAGTTCCTCAGCCCAGAGGACTCCATCCGTTTGGAGTCAAGGGACTACTTAGCCCTCCAAAGAGCCTAGCGTGGCTCAGACGGTTGAGTCTTCCCCTATGGGAAAGACATGGCTTCCTCTCCGCGCGCAGTTGAACCACTTTTTTATCTCCCTCAGCCTCCATCCGATTGACCCGTTCAATCCAAAGGCCCCCAAATATCACAATCCACTCAGTCCAAAGAAAAGCAGCCTCCGTAGTAATCTAAAGGGAAACAACCTAGAACAGCTTCATAGTCCAAGGGGAAGCAGACTGTTCCAGCTCCTCCACAATCCAAAGAGAAACAGGTTGGACGGACACTCAGCCGGGAGGAGGCCTCTCGCATATCCTCTAAGTCCAGGCAGGCTGACCTAGGCT
>JBBPFQ010000107.1:1854304-1882787 GCA_037974815.1 Kaempferia elegans | reverse complement strand
CGATGTGAACGTAACAAATGCACTTTAGTGGGAGTCGCAAGTGGATAGTTATGACTTTCGGTGAAGTTAGTAATAACCTGATTGGGTCCCGTCTGTTCCTTCACTAATGAAATCTTTGACTTATATCTTGTTCTAACTTCCTTATGTGCCCTTGTCTTTTTGATTTTATCACTTTCTATTTGCATATTCCGTTGACCATCTGTATGTCCTTTAAAACATATAAATTTTTTCCAAGATACTTCATCAGTTTTTTTTTTTAATTTTTTCTGCTATTGCTTATTCTTACGTTAAATTCGGCTTCTCGTGCATATTGATTATTTATCGAAAATGTCTCTTCCAATGATGAAAATTTCATCCCAGTTTTTTATTTTAGATCAACTTGAGAATGTACAGTTGATCATCACACTGATTTTCTTCCATTCTTGTTAAATTATCTTATTCAGAAAATCCAACACTAGTCGAAGAGAAAGCACAAGCAGATAACAGTTAATGGACAACTATAAATTGACCTTAAATATTATTTGTAAGTTTCTAATGTCATGATTTTCTTGCTTTGGTTGTATTGGGTAAGATAACTCTATTGCCCTGTTTTTAACAATATTTTAAATCCCTAGCAGCAATGTACTGTTCTTTTTGAAGGAACATCATCGACGTGTATATGTTCTTTCAAAACCAACAACAGCGTGCAACTGCTTTTTAGAATAGTTGCACGTTGATGTTGTTCTTGTAAGAACAACACCAACGTGTAGCTATTCTTGAAAGAACAATATTGATGTGCAGCTGTTTTTAAAAGAACAACATCGATGTATAGCTATTTTTAAAAGAACAACATCGATGTGCAGCTGTTACTGAAAGAATAGCAGCACCATGCAACTATTTTTTGAAAGAACATCAACACCATGCAGCTGTTCTTTCAAGAACAGCATCAACATACAACTATTTTTGAAAATTTTCTTGAAAGAACAAACAAATGGATGTACGTTGTTATTCTTTCAAGAACAACAACAAAGGTATGTGACAGTGTTTTTGAAATCCCAGCAACACGTTGTCAAAACCAACATTTTGAAGATAAACAGTCTATCAAAATGGTGCTCGTCTATCAAAATGGTGCATTCCAGGTGTTGATTAAATCGCGTGGAATGCTCCATTAAGGTAGACATGTAGAAAAAGGAGAGAAGAGAGATGAGTAATACAGATTGGACGACAACCTTACTCCAAACGCGCGAGCTGATCGCCGAAGAAGATCGCCTGTGTTTAGGGGTCTGAGGTGGAGCAAGAGAGGAGCGGGATGAGAGAGGAAGAGGGTTTAGTGTTGGGTCCAAAAGAAATTTAAATATCTCTACAATAGCATGATATTGTCCACTTTGGCCCTAAGCCCTCATGGTTTTGCTTTTGGGCTTTACCCAAAAAACCTCATACCAATGGAGATATATTTCTCTTATAAACTCATAATCTTTCCCATGTGTTTTCAATATGAGATTATGTTTGCAACCTTACAACCCAACAATCCCCCCTCAAACAAAGGACCACAGACCCCCTCAAGTCCGATTCTCGACCCACTAAGACTTCTTGCCCCTCGGTCCAACCGACTTATTAGGACTTCCTTGCCTATCCGCAACTAGTATTTCCTGCCTGGTGTTTGGTCCTCTTGATTCGGACATGAGAGCCTCCAATCCTTTGTTAGAGGTCAATATTCTACACACATGGTTTGATCGGATCATGACTCTTATACACAGTCGGCGGTTAATCCTTCTGGCAGTCCGAGCTCTTATATCAATTGTTGGGTCCAAAAGAAATTTAGATATCTCCACAATAGCATGATATTGTCCACTTTGGGCCTAAGCCCTTATGATTTTACATTTGAGCTTTACCCAAAAGGTCTCATACCAATGGAGATATCTTTCTCTTATAAACCCATGATCATTTCCATGTGTTTTCAATGTGGGACTATGTTTGCAACCTTACAACCCAACATTTAGGATTTTGATTTTGAATAGCAGGGAATGAAAGGGGAAGAGAGAGAGTGAAATTTTGTCCGTGCGTTTAAAGAGAAGAAGACGTTGCTGGAGTTTTGTTCGAGTCATCACACCAGGTCACGTGTCTCCCACGCTCGTCTATATAAGAGAGAGCAGGGTAAAATTTCTGTGTGTGTGTGTACCGACGCTTCTTACGCGACTGTGAGCGATATTTGACATGGTTGATTTGACATAGCAAAATTAATTTTTTTTAATTCCTCTCTCATCTGCATGCAATAACTTTTTCTTTTTCCTCTCTCATCTACATGCAATAACTTTCTTTTTTTTTCTCTCTCACAACTGCTACTAACTGGCACAAGTTGTGACAGTTAGTTGTGGGCGCTAACTTATGTCAGTTAGTTGTGGCAGCTAGCTGCAACAACTTGTACCATCTACTATAAGTAATTGCCACAAGTTGTGATAGCTAGACAGCTAGTAACTGCTACAACTTGTGGCAGCTACTTTAAGTAATTGCTACAACTTATGGCAGCTACTTTAAGTAGTTACAACAACTTGTTGCAGCTATTTTAGTAGAGAGAAAATAATTTGTCTACAACTGCATGCAATCATGGGAGATAAAATAAAAAATTTTAATTAAATTTAAAATAAAAGAGAGAAAATTGTTGCATGCAGATGAGAGAGAGAGAGGGATTAAATAAATTGAGTTTTGCTTGTCAGATCAACCACATCGGATATCGCTTATAAATCGTGTAGGAAATGTCGAGCAGGATATATATATTGATCCAGACTGCGAGTGGGGAGATGGACATCGGGAAGGTGGTCGTCCATGTGGATTCGGAGACTGTCAATGAAGCGAAGAACTGTTCTCTATCCAAAGAAAACTTGAAGAAAATATTAGCGGCCAAACAAGGAGAGGTGTCCCCTTGTTTGGTCCTCCGACGCTCAAGTTAGCCTCTGATGTAGAAGAAGTTGCCGAAGAGGAAAAGAATTGGCGTAGATGCAGAATATCGCATACCTCTCATGCTTGGGGGAAGCTATATTTATACCTGAAGAGTTAGCACTGTTTTAGGAATTTTCCATAAATGTTGTCGTGATTGATTCCCTTCCTTAATGGATTTTCCATATTAGGCTCCGTGATTGAGCGTGATAGCCACACGTGCCCTTCTGGAAGATTCTTCCGTACAAGGAATCACAACTGTCCATTTCTTGTAAGAAATATTCTTCTGACACATTGTTGGACTAAACGACAAGGAGAACTCTTGTCTTTTGGGCCGATCGGTTATTACCACTGAGTGCATGCCGATCAAACATTATGTCTTGGCGAAGAACATCGTTGATCGGTGGTTCACCTCTGATATAAATGGAACGTCTCGGAGTGTAGCCTGGTCGGCTACACCGCCCGCTCGGATAGTAGGATAGGTGATCCTCCTTTTTGCATCGAACACGTCCGACCGGGTGCATTGGTCGGTCGGCTACTTGTTTTAAGGACTTTCGGTTATTGGGCGCCCTTGTCTGACCAGATGAGATGTTCGGTCGACTTCAATGGGTACTGACTGCTTCCTGCTCAGTTAGCTGACCGAGTGTTCCACTCGATCTACGAGCTGACTGTTCCTCTTGGACGAAGACAACGCAACTTTCATTGATCGTCCTTGACCTGGTCTTACTGACATGGCTCACTTGTTGACTGGCCTTGACCTGACTTCTCTTCACCAGAATCAGTCTGCATGGAGTATAAAAGAGTATAAATCATGTCCAACTTGTAACGAAGAAACTCCTTCAAAAGGTGTAAGGAGTAAGATAGCTTACATTGTGCATAGACATTTTCTTCCTTTAAATGATCCAATGAGGCAAATCAAACAATTTGATGGTAAGGTAGAACCAAGATCTCCTTCTAGAGAATTAACTACTTAAGATATATTAGCCCGTTAGAAAATGTGCATGTTGGTCTTCCTGGAAAGCATAAGAGATATGGAGGTATAAAGCGCAAACGTTCAGTTATTGAGCTTAATTGGTCGAAAAAAGCATATTTTTCCAGCTTGAATACTGGAAACACTTACCACTTTGACATAACTTGGACGTAATGCACATCCAGAATAATGTATGTGATAGTGTTCTTGGCACCTTGTTGAACATAGAAGGAAAATCAAAAGAAACAGAAAAGGTGAGACTAGATATTCAAGACATGGGGATTAGGAGTTATCTCTACAAAGATGGAATAAATGGAAGATGCCACTGGTAACATATATGTTCAGTGCTGAAGAGAGACACTTATTTTGTCAATTTATCAAATCGGTGAAGTCTCCAGATGATTTTGCTAGAACTTATCATAAAATATCAATGAGACCACTTGTAAAATTTTGGGACTTAAGTCTGATGATTGTTATGCTTTGCTCCAGTGTTTATTGCCCGTATGAATAAGGCCATACTTGAAGAAAGAATTGGGTGAAACTATCATTGAGTTGTGTAATTTCTTCCAACAAATATGTGCCAAGACTTTGAATGTTAGTGATCTTACATTGTTGGAGATAAATGTTGTGCTTATTTTGTGCAAGTTGGAAAGAATATTCCCTCCAGTGTTCTTTGATATTATGGTTCACTTGACTGTTCATTTACCACAAGAGGCAATAATGGATGGTCCTGTGTATTTTAGATGGATGTATTGCATTGAGCAAGCTATGGGTATCTACAAACAATATGTTAATAATCAAGCACGTCCAGAGGGATCAATTGTTGAAGCTTACATTGTTAATGAGGCTTTAACCTTTAACAACACGGAAAGAGAAATCTTGTAATAAAGTTCTTGAGAAGGCATTGAGAAAGTAAAAAAAAATGATAAATTAGAGGTTGAGTTTGAAGAGTATAAGGGGGTAATGTTGGAGAAACTGAAAAATGGTTTAATAACTTAATAGCTCAAATTGTTTGAGAAACAATATCTCCTCGTATTACAGCTTGGGAGGATGTGGCATTGGTTGAAAAATAACTCATTTTTTATCGTCTTGATGTAAGTTTGGAAAATTACCTTATGTTATTTTAATTATATAATAATAATATGGACAAGCTTGGTGGAGGCAGAGGTGGAGCAGGTTGCCATGAGTGCAATTCAATAACGAAGGTGTAAGATGAGGAGGCACTGAAGCAACTTGATGGGTTGCAAAATAAGGATGTGCCAATGAGGAAACCGTACAAGGGAGTAAGCCAAGATGATTGAAATTTTGTTTGCGATTATTTTGGAAAAAAAAAAAGGAACAAATGGTTAGTAATAATGAGATTAGTTGATAAATATTTTAGTATTACTTAAACTAATATTATTCTTTATTTTTCAGGAACAATATGAGAAGAATATAAATAATCAATTTTGTAAGCCACTTGAGGGTGCTAATGGATCGAAGTCTTTAATTTAGTCCAACACTATCATGCTGCTATAAGTTTTATTTAAAATTTATATAATAATAACGCCCTTTTTTTTAAAGTCATTCCTGTGATGAGAGAGCTTCCGAGCGTGATCGACACTTTTGAGCAATTGTTTCGGAGGACAATGGAAGAATGATTGGGTTGCAAAAAATATGTTAGTGTATTTTATTATTTTGCTGTAAGAGTGCAATGGATACTAATTATTTTTTTCCCACTTGGTGTATTCGTGTCTTTGAATTGATTTTTATTTTTGATGGATTGAATTAGTTTTACTAGATTCTGATTTGGTAGGTTGAATAAACTCTCAACAATTATGCTGGCATGAATTATATGATTACACCTTTTTGGCATGCGTCAAATATGTATATTGATGTTTTCCTGTAATTGAGTTATTGATTTATATTTTTCAAAAATCATCTTTTACTGCACACATCTCGCCCTTCTTTATGTTTGACATTATTCTTAATTCACCCTGTCTAGTAAGTTGTAACGCTCTTTATGGCTTTCCATGGACACCAAGGATACAACTCAATGGTTTCAATATTTTGTTCTCGTACAGCCTGAGGGAGTTTATCTACCTTGTCCGAATATAACTATATCTGACTCACCTACAAAGTCAGTATTCGTATGTTTTGCTCGTTATTTGATTTTTCTTTTTTTATTGCTGGATGTTAACTTTGGTAGGTTGTGCTATTCTTTAACATTTCTTGAGTGGATGAGATTCTGAGGTGCCATATATAATTATTTGCTGTATCAAATATCTTAACCTTGGTTTAAATGTCTTTGTATAATTTTTAGGTATTCATTAGTTTTATTTGCCTCAGGTGGCATTCACATTATATCTAGCTAGTTAATTAACATAGAAAAAATTATAAGATGGGGTGAGCATATTTTACATACTAAAATTTTATTTTCATTTTAGGCTGAAAGGGTGGAAATTCGATCGACTCAGCTAAAAGGTGAAGTTTATATCTCTACTGTTAATAATGTGCATAAGCTCAAAGATGCTGATATTATGATGAAGGCTCAGGCTCACGGTCTTCGTTATGAAAAGGATTTAGGTCCATTACTTAAACTATCTATACCGAGCCCACAAACATCAGCTCAAAGCGTAATAATGATGGTGAAAAAATTACAGTTATGCAACAACGGATCGATGATCGTTCAAGGCCTCGTAGACTGCGGCGAGCACGCACTCAGTGACGGTGGCGCATGTTGCGATGTCGTGACCGGCTGACCGCCGTCGGTGAGTATCTCCGGCTCCACTATGGGGACGAGTCCGTTCTCCTGACAGACGATCACGTAGCGCGCTAGCCCCTGCGCGCTCTGCTGCACCGCCAGCTCCGACGGCTCGACGGCGGTGAGTCCGATCTTGAGCACCGCCTGCCACTTGGCGAACCGGGCCCCAGCTGCGGCGAGGCAGTCGAGGCCCTGCGTGGTGGTCTCGCCGGCGGTGCCGGCCAGCTCCACGATGCCCTTGTCGACCTTGATTCCAGGGATGACACCGGAGCCATTGATGACGTCCACGAAGAGCTAGCCATCGAGGGTGGACTGGAACAGGGTCTACTCGAAGAGGATGACGCCGGAGAGGTGGAGAGGAAAGGGAGGTCGGAGCTGGCGGAGTGCCTGGGGTTGGTCTCGGTCTTCTCGACGTTGATGCTGGAAAGTCGTTTGCCGATGGTCCCGGTGCTCTCGTCGGCGGCGAGAATTCCCTTCCCCGGCGTCTCGATGTACTTCGCCGTCTTTATCAGTTCCTCTGCGCGTGTTTCACATGGATTAATAATTAATTTTACAAAAAAAAAATCACCATAATTTCAAATCTTTGCGTTTAGCCCTACTATTTAAGCAATTACATGTGTACACCCTATATTTTCAGTTCAATTATTTAGTCAGATAGTTAAAGTTAAGACTTTACCGAGCAATCCAACTTCAAGAATAAGATAAACTTAAACCACATTTTAAAAATTAAAATTATATAAATTAGGCAAAGAAATAAAATAAATTACCAGTATATTTCCCAACAAAGGCAGACACGGTGTTTTGTTAAGACTTGGAAGTAAATGTGGAGAGAAGAAATCTAACAGATGCGCTCAAAAATGAAAGCGTAATGTTATCATTGATGGATAGGGAAGCGGGTGCTACGCCTTATCTTTGTTTTTATGGCTTCGTGCTATTGGTTTTGAGTGGAGATAAGGAAATATCTTTCCTTCGAACTAAACGGACGCACCCAAGGTTGGTCGGATATATATTAGTTGCCGATATAAAAGTAAAATAAAATTATAAAAATATATTTTTTTTTTTTGAAAAAAAAACTATTTGCTTCTTTAGAAGAAAAGTTGTAATCAATATCACACGACTGCAGAAATAAAGATTATTAATTTTGCATATTCAACAGCAATGAATGATTCCTCTTCCATTTCATTTTATCCAACTTTCAAACATGAATAATGCTCAAAATAAGAATATAAAATTACAAAATGTCTGAGATGCATTCTTCTTCCGTTCGATTTCACCGTGCCAAACATGAATTATGCTCGAGTATAGGCTACAAATATTTGGAATGCATGGAAGGTGGTTATAATTATGCCTTACATTAAATATTCTTAGAATATAACTTCAAATGTCCTGCTAACAGATTGACCAAACATCCCATCTACAATTATTTTTTCCAAAATAAAAAAAAAACAAAATTTAATTTACATCGAGGGAGTGGAAAGAATGAAAATTCCCTAGCTTAGAAATTCTTAGCATCTAATGTCTTATGGCCTCATCTCAAGTGGCTGATGAAAATGCAGATAAAGTGCGTTTCATCACTCAGTAACCACCTAGTGAAATAAAAACACCAACCGAAAATAAAAAAACAAGCACTTGGCAAAGAATGAGCAGGAAACAAAGTCAGTCTCAGTCATAAGTATCGCAAACTGTGAAAGTTCTATTGACTCCGAACCCTGAAGCCTTGCCATGGAGGATGACCATCATTGATATATCTATATATATATACTCTTTTCACTCAGGATACTCTTGAATAAACCTTGTAGAGAAGATAATTGGGCTGTGGCCAATGTAGCTTATGTTTGAATCCTTCAATAATTATTGGTCCAATTTATCTGTGCGCGTTGTGGCTGTTGATAAACACCAGCAGGGGAGTTCAGAATTTCAGCAGCTGCCCCAGCAACTGTGCGTGACTGCTGAAGCAAAGGATGAATGGAGCTAGCAACTGTCTGTGTAGGTGGGAAGACACCACTGAAGGAGCCAGGGGCAGCTTGTGTCGGTGGAAAGGTCATGGGTTGTCCCTGGGGAATGTTGTAGAAAGAGCTGGCCTGAAGGGAAGAAATCTCTCTTCCAACTGCAGGAATCCAGACAGATGGGCCTTCACTCTGCTTTCACAACAAAAGTAAAATGAATGAGTAAAGATATATTCATAAATGCATATTGAATGTAATCATGCACATAAAAAAAGGAATATAACACCAGAATAGTTATGCATCAGACATACTACACAATCCAACCTGCATATGTATCATCTATAATCAAAATAAAGGGAAATTAATGTTTGGCACCAGGGCGTTGCCGAGTTGGCTACCAAGTGGTAGATTTGCCACCAAACAACAAGGGTCGAATCACGGGAACTGCAAAATACCCTCCCACCTGGTAGTCTACTACGTACCTGATTTACCACCCTTCATTCAACTGTGGGGCTTGCCATGATTGGCGCTTGGGGTGAGCGTCATCACCTTTGCCACCATATAATCAAAATAAATAATGCAAATACAATCATGATGAAACAGGTCTTCTCAAATACAGGCATCTTAGTCAATTTGTGTCAATGAACCAATGGCCTAGATAATAACACAGGTTTCATCATCTCGGATACATAGAAAAATCAGCATGCATTGTTTAGCAATGGTCAAAAGTTGAGTTTCTCAGGGAACCCTACAAGTCATGGTGTTGATGGAAGGATTATTGTCGACTTACAAACCTAGAATTGAACTAACCACAGCAAACAAAGGTTGGTTCTAGGGATAAGTCCTTGTCAACCACTATGAAAATGATGTGTAAGGCTTCAAGAACAACCAAAGTAATACTAGGCCGGATGAGATTAAAAGCCAGGCATAAAGAAAAACCATATATAAACCCAATCAACCTTACTTGCAATGAAGGGTGTAGTTAAAAATCAAGGTCATCATACTTGTCTTTATGACATTCTTGACCCGAGACATAAAGATACTTGTCTTTGCAACATTATTGACCCGAGACATAAAGATACTTGTCTTTGTGACATTATTGACCCGAGACAAAGTTCGGCTTGCAAAATTTGAAGGGCAGGAATATAAGTTAATAAGAACAAATTACCATTTTTCAGTTTTCACTTAAAATGAATGTGTTCTATTAGAAATGTGATCAGCAGTCTCACATTATTCCCACCTCAGATGCTTATATGAGCTTCGATATACCTTGACCACATACCAACAAAATACGCTGCTAATAGGTAAACCCACCTTAACAAGCTTAACTATATGTGAAGTTCCACATACATAAATCTTTATCAACTACATCAAAGATATATGTAACACCAGTTAAGATCTATGACATACGTGTGCCTGCTCTTCTAATGCTTCAGATAACAGAAGATTTCAAATTCTATTTAATTTTTTTGATGGTCAAGAATCTTACAATTCAGCAAGTCACAATACAAAGGGGTCTGAAAAGATTAAAAAAAAATCCATGTTGGACAAAGAAATTGATCCTGTTAAAAGATATAAAAAAATATATAATCATTTAAAGAAACACTGAGTAAATTGCCTTTTAACATTATACATTTTCTAGAATGATTAATAAACTTGTGAATATCTGTTAACTAAGGATTGCCTAATATATCTATGAAGCAATTACATTTTCTGAAAGGCCTACATGATTTTCAAACGCATCACCAGATTGCTTCCATGATCTTAACTCCAAGTGTTTCAACATAGAACATCCAATCGTATCTTTGAGCTTAGGTAGAGTGGCAAAAACCAATAACTGAGATTAGAAGCTTGGATGAGAGCAATTGTAGAAAGATTCCCATTTGACATTATGATGCAACACCTGATATAAACTTCTTTAAACTAATCCTGAACTGCAAGATTTACATTACATAATTCACAGTAACAGCAGAATTAGGAACCTGGTTTGAACATATTAGCAAAGCCCATAAAATCAAAATAATGTGCCGGTACAAAAGCGAAGAAAGTACCTGCTGTCCAGAGTTGTAGACCCCATTTTCCTTAAACTGGGATGATGTGAGATCCTCATTGGTAGTTGAGTTTCCAGTGCTAATAGTGTGACCAGAATTATATCCAGCTTGGGTTGAGTTATATGTTCCATAAACAGTTGGTAATCCAATAATAGTTGGATTCACAGCATTAGAACCAGGTTTGTACTGGGGAAGAGAGTACTTGACTGCAGCAACAGGAGTTGCAGCTCCAGGGTTTGAATACATGCTGCCTGTGGGAGGTTGATGAGCGAATGCAGTGCCACTTAAGAAATGGTGAACTTGTGGAGAGGCATAGAAAGGTGGGTAAATTTGACTGTAGGGAATGTAGTTGGGAGGGTAGTGAGATATGTGGAATCCAGCAGGTTGATGGAATAAAGGAACTGGCTGTTGGGAAGTAAAAGAACCCTGCAATGTGCCTGCAGCTTGAGTTCCAAGTGTTGAGCCAATTGTCGATAGCATAGCTGAGTTGGTATTCTGGAACAGGGAAAAAATAGAGAATGAATCAGAATCCTTATCAGATGTAAATATTATCATTCTTATAATCTGAGCAAGAATTTTTTTGATAAACGATCATACATCAATAATCAAGACAAAATAGTCTAGCTCTAGCCAATGTCTAAATTACCAATCCAATTCCAATTTTCATGATATGTAGGACCAGCACATAGAGTTTATTGTCCAACCTGTAATTGGGTGATTCACCTACCCATCCTCAGTTGGACCAGTAAAACTCAAACCTATCTGGTCATAGTCATGAAAAATGGATACCAACCGATCACTAAATGGAAGCTCTACTAACCTAAGACTGCCAACAAAATGGAATTACCTAGGTGCTTTTGTGAAAAATCAGATGATCCAATTGCATCCCATGAAACCAGGGCAACTTGTCAAGGACTGGCCAAAAGTCCAACATATGAGAAAACTTGGCTTTCGCTCAAAAACTCTAAAATTAAAATAATTATTGTAATTCACACACCATGTCATTGGACGAGCAGTAGTTTGGAAATATTTGTCATGCTTAACAATTTAATACTACAGCAGATTAATAACTTTTTAATTAGATTTGTTGTTCCTAATTGATTTATTATCTACATTTTAGCAAGGTTTGTCATGTTTCATAATTTTATGTTATCATATTTAAAATGCATGATAATAATTCCTGTAGATTTGTTATATGTTGAATTTTAGTTGGCTTACATGTGATGTTATGTCTTATTTAGTTTTATTGTATGAATTAGAGGTTGGCACTTCAACTTTTGAATGTTTGGGGAAAATTAATTCACATAGTTTGTCAATCTGACAGTTTCACAGTACCAACCGATCAACTAGTAACCTAAATCTCAACTGAGCCAATCTCTGGTCCTTTTGTTGTTACTATATAATGGACAGTGCATATGGAGTCTTAAACATGGGCACTAAATAAAGAACATAAAGGATCAGTGGCTAACCTATCAACAGAAAACTCTTCATAAAAAGGGGAAAAGCTGTATAAGCAATGTTACCTAGAAACACTTGCTCATAGTAGAGTAACAAAAGTGGTACATGAAACATAGTTCAAAGGATATGAACCTATTACCATAGAAAATAGGTAGAAGTACAAACCTCTGGAGAAGCCTGTCCAGTATGAGCAGGCAGAACAGCAGCATTCCCGTTATACCTAGCAGATACTCCAGATGCAAAAAAAGGAGAGATTCGGCCATCAGCATCAGGTGTTGGACGATAAAACGGGGCGTAGTAACTAGCAGATGGATCATATGATTGCCGAACCTGCAGTAGAAAACATCCAACTAGGTTTACAAAAGTTTTAGAAAGACATATCTACCTATATGTGAAAATTTGAAGCAAATTGAAAATTCTTAACTAGTCATCGTGCACACACATTGCACGTGTAATATAATACACGAACACACGTATATTAGTGCCCCAGGCCCATAAATAGAACTTGGTAAGGATGTGTCAAGCCCATGCAGTAGTGCAACGCAAGGACAACGCTAGAGAACCCTAGCAGCAAGCTATTGTAACGGACTCTCACTCATAAAAAATTAATTTATTTTTGTATATCATATATTAAACTGATAAGAATAAATACTACACTTGATCTTAGCTAAAAGGCAAAGGTAGATATGCTTTTTAACGTCGCCGACCCAAGGTATTTATAGAAGTTTCTCTGCTCGTAGTGTCATCAATCCTAAGATGTGAGACTAAAAAGAAACATAACAGCACATATTTTTTTCTATAAAAAATAATCATAAAATTACTAATGAGTCTTAACATAATGCATAATACATGAATACCTATTAATGAGAAAAATTCTAAATAATATACTGCAGCTGAGTCTCGAACTCTAGATCCATGATTGATTAATAAGAAAAATTCTCAATAATACGCCGCAACTGAATCTCAAACTCTAGATCTTTGATTGAAATTACTAATAAATCTTGAAATTATTTTGGCGTGAAAAAAAAAGATATTAACATAATTTACTTTTGGGTTTCACCAAATTAATTAAGAGTTAGTTAGTAAATGGTCCAGATTCTTAATAAAATAGATTTCCTCAGGAGTAAGAATGCTCATTTTGAACCAATTTTTGTATTTTAATCCAAATTCCAAAAAAAGTTGATATATTCCAAACTGATTGTAGTAGTCCAAACTGATTGTAGTGTTCAAAAACCAGATATCCCATTAAATTTTCTCTCCGATCAATTCTACACCATATCATCAGAAAAGGAAACATAAATTTAGGAGCAAAAGACCATTCTTTTAGAGGATGGAGAATAATCCTCAAGAGATTAAGATCAACAATCATTAGTTTTAAAGAAAAATTAGAAATAGTTTGCCAACAAGGGATCAAATAACTAATACTTGCATAATTCCATCTAAAACCTAGACTTCTGCAATTGACTAAAGTGATTTAACTTTGAACATACTTATCTCTTCTCCTCCCTCTTGAAGATATTTTGGTTTATTATCCCTGTGACAGAAGTTTCTAGTTTGTTCAAGGTTGGTTGTGATGCATCAGAAATAGGAATAAACTCACCTTAAGTAAAGAACACTGATACATTCTTTAGTATCAGTGGTACTATGAGCTCATTTCTAGTATCCTTGATTTTTTACTAAATCACTGTGAGATCACCAACCAAGGACTGATACTAGGACTGATACTATAAATGAGCTCAAAATGCAGAAGTGGTTGATACTAGGATCCTTGATGAGTTTATTCCTATTTAGTATCAATACATTCTTTAAGCTTGGTTTGTTCAAGCTGAGTTTATTCCTATTTATACTAGGATTCTAGAAATGATACTAGAAATCAAAAATACTAGAAATGAGCTCAAAATGTTCAGTGGTTGTCCTAGGTTCTCTCCTCACTATTCATCCGCCTAACTCCACCACCTGATCCCCTCTCTCATGTGATCCAGCCACCGCCACCTCGCCGGCGACAATGAGGTCACTACCAGCGTCATGTGACCTTCTCCCCGCAGCAGGTCTGGCACATATCCAACCCTACCGCCGATATCTCTTCTTCTCCTCCCGATCTCGCTACCGCGCACCTCACTTGCGCTAACCCGCCAACTGTCGTTTGCGCCATGCCGCCCATTCGCCAGGGTAGACCTAGGGTCGGCGCTGCTAGGGGCGTGGCTATTACAGTCAACCAACCTCTCCCTTCTCCCCGATTCCATCTTCCGCCACCGGCCTCACCTCTCTGCCCGACGTTACCAGCCCCATTTTGCCCACATGCATGATTCAGCAGCCCACCAGCGGATGACACCCCTTCTCTACTCCGGTCGTTGCAGCCACAATGACTAGAACCAATCAGACGTGACCAGCCGGTACTACGGCTCTTGCCCTTCGTCGCTTGTCATGCCACTGTGCTGCAAAAGGAGGAACGAAGAGACACTGCCAAGAGCAGTGAGCAGTCACTAGAGAAACCTAGGGTAATGGATTTTTTCACCCTATAGTTCTATTCGTTCCATTTTGTTACGTTACAAACAAATTTGAGGAACATTATGGAGGAGTTACATCATTGATAATGATGTTAACTTTGATTTGGTATATTAGAATGATTGGTGGTTGTTGGAAGTTAATTTCTCCATATTCCTAAGGCTAATTGGAATCCCATCACTGATTTGGGTGGAGAATTAGGTTAAGGATACCTGTAGTATCTGATTTATTCTATAGGTTGGAGTAATCGATGTTTCCTATTCAGTTTAGGATTATGTTTGGTTACTCGATTTACGATAGACCTTGGTCTTGATTGTGTTACTTATTCTAGGGTTTTGATTCTAAACAGGAGCTTTGATTGGAGGACATTATGCACTATTTACGGTAAAGACGGATATTTCTTCCTTGACTTAGTTTATGGATTTGGTTGACTGATTAGGTTGCTTTATCTTGACTCTACTCATGTTTTATCTGAGCTTGATACTTACATGCTTGATCTTAGAAATAATATATTTATTATTTATACTGTCTCATCTTTGGATATTCTTACTCTGCATCATGTGGCAAAAAAAAAGGCGATTCGCTCGCCCCCAGCGCCCCCACCAACCCGTCCCCAAACCAACACGGAGGAGGTAAATCATGGGCGGCTACTAGCCATTAGTGCAAATGGTTAAGACATAGGGGAGGTATATTCTCGAACGCGCCAAATTTCGACCTCTAGACCTCATGTGGCAACCTCTCATGCCTTAACCAACGCACCACCCCGAGGGGACTACTCTGCAACATACACACGTGTATTGTGTGTACTATAGGAGTTATCATGTTGATTATGCATATGTTAGTGTGCACACGTATCTTGTGTGTACTATAGGTGTTGTAACTTACTGTATATGTTGTTGGTATACACATGTTGGATCCTTGCATGCATATAGATATATGTGATTGATAGATCATATCTCTGGATATACCTATGTGAGTGCACACACGTGTCTCATATGTTATATTGGGAGTGTCTTGTTGATTATATCTATGTTAAGTGTGCACACGTGTATGATATGTTTTATTAGAGGTATCTTGTTAATTATACCTAAGTTGTGTGTGCACACGTATCTGGTAGGTTCTATTGAAGGTATCTTGTTAATTATATTTAAGTTGTGTGTGCACACGTGTCTGGCAGGTTCCATTGGAAGTATCTTGTTGATTACATCTATTTTATGTGTACACACGTGTCTAGTATGTTTTATTGAAAGTATATTGTTGATTATACTTATGTTGTATGTACGTACATGTCCGGTGTGTACTATTGGAGGTATCATATTGATTAAACTTATAATATATGTATGTACATGTCTGGTGCGTATTATTGGAGGCAACACGTTGATTATACCTATGTGATAGTGTGCACAAGTGTCTGATGTGTACTATAGGTGTTGTTACTTACTGTATATGTTGTTTAGTGGACATCTGATGAATCTGTTCATACGTATAGATATATGTGATTGATAAATCATGTTTTTGGATATACCTATGTTTATCATGGTAGGTATAATTATGTACCTTTGCATAAAGTTCATATACACCTGATGTAGATGATTACTATGTAAGTAACACTACACTGTGTCGTTGTCTCTATCAACTAATATCTCCTACAAGTGATTGACGATTATCTCTGCTACGATGTTAAGAGAGTTGACAGTGATCGACATATCTTATCAACTAATGTCTCCTATAAGTGGTTGACGATTGTGTCTCCACTACGATGTTAAGAGAGTTGACAGTGATCAGCATATCCTATCAACTAATGTCTCCTACGAGTGATTGATGATTGTATCTCCACTACGATATTGAAAGAGTTGACAGTGATTGCGATATGGTTGCTGTATTATTATCCTTAGGTTGTTATACCCTGGGATGCTATACCCTGGGTTGCCTACAATGATCTGTGGTAGAGTGATCTCCCGCAACCCGTGGCTAGATAGCTACTTCCTGTCTGCCCATAGTGATCTGTCGTAGAGTGATTTCCCGCAGACAGGGCCTGACATTTCGGACTGTCCATAGTGATATGTGGTAGAGTGATCTCCTGCAACCCCTAACTATATAGCTAGATGTTTTAGTCATATGTTTTGTTTGTGGTGGAGCGTTGCTCCCACAAATAATGGTTTGCTGGTGGTGGAACGTTGCTCCCATGTATGACGGATTTCTTGTGTTGGAGCATTGCTCCCATATATGAGTTTTACCTGTGGAGGAGTATTACTCCCACTTAGGATGATTTATCCCTGATACTTGCACTAATACATATTATTGATATGTTGTATTTATTGATATATTGTATTCATATTGATCATTACCTGGCACTACTCATGGTATCATTTGCAAAGTAGGTTGATTATGTAGTAGATGCATGTTCATGTCATCTTTTGATGGTGAGTGTTTACTTTTAAGACTGTATACCTTTGTTCTCCATTTTCTTATCTATACTATTTGGTCATACATTATCAATGTATATTACCAGCTGAGTCACCCGGACTCACCACCCCTTTGTATGTTTTTCTTTCCACAGGTGACAGGTAGATGTTTGAGGAGTTGCTTGAGGATCCTAGCTGTCAGTCTCACGTCACATTAGATATCGTTTTTCATCGCTATTTCTCATTGTGTTATCCATACTTTGATTTGGTACTTGATTATATATTAATTTGGCTTGTTCGTGGATTTTAGCCTGTGCTGTGCAAAGTCATGTCGGCATACAGTGTTATTTTCAGTTATTATCCTGGTTGTGTTTGTACCAGCCGTATGAGCTGAGTATTAGTTTTTTATCTTCCATAGTGTTTGATTCCAACCATGTGGGCTAATGATATTATTTTTGTTTAACCGTGTGGGCTGATGTTATTATTCTTATTAAGCCATGTGACTGTATCCAAGTTCCATATGTTATCGTAAGGGGAAAGATGTTGTCCGATTTTCGTCTGGCAGGGACTCCTTCGGAACGTGACAATGAGATTCACGAAAGTATCCAAAAGATAGATTCTCATGAAAAGAAAGGGTAAAACAAGGTTCGAAATCGAGTTGATATTTTAGTCTTTGACTAGAATGATATTGTTTCGATATTGTGTCAATATTCCAATATATGGTGCCAATAGTAAATGGGAGGTGAAAAGAGAAAAGAGATGAAAAGGAAAAAAGATAAAACAACTATAGTTCAACTTGACATTTGCTTTCCAAATGCTACGATTTTGACATAATATTATCTCAATTTTCGTGTCTCATGCCAAGTAGTATCCAGTTTTGGTAATTTATCGAATAAACAAGTCTTAACAAAGACTCACATTTGCAAATTGAAGATACCAAGGATTTAGCCACTACCTAATAGGTCCTTCAATGATCAATGCTACTGATTATATTCATACAATTGTCAAAAGATACTACTAAGGTTCAATAAAACAACTTCCATCAAAACATACAGCTTAAATGACCAATGTAAAGATTGCAGTTTGTCATCATACCAGTAAACTTGGGAGATGTGAGGTATCAAGTGCCTGGGGTTCTGAGGTTTCAACTGGTGCAAGTTGGCTCCCAAGCTGTAATACCAATCCTTCAGGTGGATAGGATGGTGCAGATTCAACAACAAAATTCTGAGGAACTTCTGGAGTCAAACTAATTTCTTGGTTGGGTTGGTTGTATTCTGCTGCAAGTGATGCGCTATTGGAAACAACAATTTCCTTCATTAAATAACTATCAGGGGCATGTTCAGAGGATTGAGGGTGTTCAGGAAAGTCATCATCTTTGGTATCTGAGGATGTTTCATTGTTGCTGCATCATAGGAAGCAAAAAAATGTCAGGAGAGGCAAAGTTAGTAGCAAAATTGATATACCTAAGCAAGCCAAAAGGTATATTTTAATTGCAGAAGTATCACAATAGTGTTTTGTTTGTAAACCCTTATTGTCAAACAGTTGATAAAGCAAGAAACGCATAATGACTTCTACCATTGCAAGATCACCGTCAAAAAGATATAATGATAATGTATTTGTTTTCAGTATTAAAGCTTCATCCCATGAGGAATGGAAATTATGACATGTTAAATGGCCTTAGTTGATAACTTCTATGGGTTCAATTTATCACATTAAAAAAAATGTGTTAGTGTCATAAACTCAGCATTTCATGATTCAACACAAGCAAATGAGATATGACCTTAAAGAATGAGAACAACTCATATACAGATGAAATTAGCAAAATAGTGCAACTAATTTAGAACCTTAGAGCATGGTGCTCGATAGTTTCATCAATCTCATGAGATGGTTCATAGTGTAGTTCCTCGACATCATCTCTGGAAAGGTCCTTGGAAACAAGCACATTCAACTGAAAATTGGTATCAAAACTTCCAAAACTCAAACCATGTATTTGTGCCTCTGGAACCTGGAGATGGTCTGGAATAATCACATGCTTTGTGCCAGATAGCTTCAGTTTCTCTACCTTCTCTTCTAGAATTGCAGTGTCTTCTACTGAAGCCACTGAATGAGAGGCTGGCAATGACTGGGAAACAGCTTCAGTCACTACTGTTACTTCAGGTGTATCATTGGTCTCAGATGCCTTAGCAGGGTTCACAAGTACTGACTTTGGTTTCCACTCTTTGTTAGGATGAGATGCTGAGTAGAAAGTTAATCAGTTAGTCTACTTTAGATTTTGCAAAGTTAGTATTAAATTAGAACTCAAACATAAAATTCCATAATTGTCATGTGTCATAATAGATAATTCGGGTATGATGCTCAACCAGATGAACCAAGAATTGCTGCATCTCACATATGTCAAATCTATTGCATGAGTAGCATTGTAAGTACAAATGTATACAATACAAAATTCCAAGGAATCCAAATATCTGAACAGATAGGGGAATAATGGAAGTAAAAAAGGGCAAAATTTTCCTGAGTGAACATTGAGATAAAACAGGGATAAGCATAACTTCCAACAAATGGGAAGAAATATTTCATTGGTCATCCATGCTAAATTTTCAAAAGATGTTATTAGAATTTGAAACAAAATAGTTAATTTAAAATTTTCATATTCAGGAAATGAAAATAACTTTGACATATTTTTATTGATTTAGAAAAAGCATATGATAAAATCTAGACTATTATGGTACTCTCTACACAACTACTATCATGAGATTTAGAGAAAAAGGAATATTTAATAATTTATGTGATGAAAGAAATATGTAGTATAATATTGTTATTAGTGTTAGAGCTATTGGAATGTGGAAAAATAATTTTCCTATATTGTAGGTTTACATCAAGTACTAACTCCAAGTTCTACCAACTACATTCTAGATAAGCTCCTTAGTGTATGTTAGTTGCATATAATGTTGTCTTAAATGATGAGACGGACGAGACAATAATTAGATTGAATTTGAAGCTTGACTTGTGAAAATAAAATTAAAAAGCAAAGGTTTTAAAGTGTGTTGAAGTTTCATTCTTTGATAGTTTCACTAGCATACTACATGGTTTAAAATTTTGAGCCGTATTGGAGTTTCAATAGCCTATGGTGGCATATCGATAGATTTTGATACTTTTTAAATATAAAATATATTAATTAAAAATATATATTATTATAATATTTGATTACTATCAATACTTACTATTAGGTTAAACTAATATTTTAAAAATTAGGAATGAGTAAAAATTAATTTATGATTATCTAAAGTCTAGACATAATGATTAGGATAAGTAGGTTTAATTTAATTTATTTTAATCAATTTACGAAGGAAATTTTTTTCCTATGTATTTAAGGAGGAAAAGAATAAGAAAAAAATTTTAAAAAAAAATTCATGTGTTTAAGGATAAAAGGAATAAAAATTTAAAATATAGAAAAGAAGAAAAACAAGTTAAAAGGGAAAAGAATTAATTATTAAAAAATAATAAAAAATTTAACACTTAAAAAATTAAAAATTAAAAAAAAAACTAGATTGCCTAAAAATTTAATGGTTAAATTTTTTTTTAAATAAATAAATTGAGAAAAAAAAAACTCAGCCTCGCATGACCATCGCAATCTCGCGCAAGGCCTACGTGCAGCCATGGGGCCTCATGCGGGACGTGCCGGTCGACGGACAAAATGATATGCTTCGCTCATGATGCCCAATATGGCCGAAAATTTTAAACCATGTCATATTGTATGTATTATATATCAATGCAGTTTTGATATATAATACATATATATATTTCCACTATGTATAATATAGATCTATCGCTATACATTTCCATCATTTCCATGATTAATAGTAAAATTGTAGTTGCAACCATGATGAAACAATTGTTGACTCACCTTATCATCCTTGGTGAGCACGTAAAAGTCCTTTCTGACCAACTCTAACCATCACCCACTAATGTGGTCCTCAGTAACTTACCACACACTTCACTACTCGTTGGACCTAAGGTATGAATTAGATTTAGGGACTACCTCTCGTCCTCTCTTGACCCCTGACTATTCTGGAATGAGCAACATATTAATAAAACCAACATAATGGTTAAATCATGTGTTAATATGCACCCATAGAGAATGTATTGGCCATGTCAGCCGGAATAGCTCGATACTTCAAACCTGGATTTTAAGATTATTAAAATAAAAAGTGAATATATGAAATAGTTTGCTAACAAAAAAAAATAGAATAGTTCGAAAGAATGGACATAAAATCTTGGTAAATTTTAGGCATCTAGGATCTATTATTTAATAAGAAAGAAAGATGGGAGTGTATTAATAAAGATATAATAAAAAGGATATTGAATGGATGGTCAAGAAGAAGAGGAGTTTCATGATTCTTGTGATCATCATGTCCCCATAGGCTGAAAGGAAATTTTCATATACTAAGAATATAGTTGACTCACTATATTATATATATATCAAAGTGTTGGGTCATTATCTACACATACAAAATTTAATATAGCAAAGATGAAAATATTAAGATAAATGTGTGTAGTAGTAGAAAGAATACAATAAAACTATATATAGGAGAGCTGAAATAGTTGAGATAAATGTAGTTTCCCTATTGTTTTAGAGGAAATGAAATTCACTAAGGAACTGATTCCTTACCAGCAAAAAAACAGCAAACAGTTTGACCAAAGGATGTTTGAGACATAGAGCATTGCAACTTCATATACTATTGGTTTTAAAATGCAGAAAATCAATGAGAAAGGAATTGAAAGCAACAAGCAAGCATCAACTGTGTTGCAAATTAGTATTAAGAATGATAGCATTGGCTTTCAGTTTCTTTTGGAATGCATGATAGAATCCAAGAAAAAAAATGAAGAAAGGTTCAAGCACTGGAAATTCAGTAAAAGATCCCATCAATCAGCCCCAAATTGGAAGGATCAACGAGAAATCTTTTCTAGGAATCAGTCAATCTTGGATGTGCTGATTGCAAAGAACAGGAACAAGTCATGCTCCAATGTATCTTCAATTTCTTCCTCTTCTTTCTCCCTGCTCTTCCTTACCCTCCTTGTCTTCTTCATCTTCTTCCCCCTCATGATTGGTACCAAACAACATCAACTCATACATGTTGACAATCTGGAACTGATATAATTTCATTTCAGCCAGTGACAATAACATGCATGGGAGCAAGATCTTATAGTTAAGAGTTAAATTTACAAAAATTCTAATGATGGAGCTAACAAAGGCAGAAAATAAACATGGAGTACAATAGTTTTTGCTAGAATCACACAGTCAGAATGACTACGTATATGAGTTAATCTACTAAAATTCTAGTGTATGCAGCAAACAAGGGTCAGACAATAAACATGTGCCAGAATAGTTTACTTTTTACTAGAATCACTCAATCAGAATGACTACATAAATAAGGCAGGTAAAGAAAACGTCTTCAGGTCTACCTTTCTGAAAACCACTCAGATGTTGAAAGCGACTGCTGTAATTAGATGACTGTCTACTGCCATTAGCCCCAGGGAAAGATGAAAATGTAACTTGGAATTTTTCAGAGGATACATTCGTTCCTGATCCATGTGACTTGATCTGTAGCAAATCTCATGTCATAACAAACTTCAACCAATATTCGATCCTAATAAGTCGATTGCAGCCTAACTATTGCTTGTGTCAACATCAGAGCATTGAGTGATGGTTACCTGTTTTATAGTTCCTGACCGAGCAGAGCTGTGTGTATCAATAGATGGTACCGCAACTGGCTTGTTTGAAGAGAATTGGTCTATACCTCGTGCTAATTGCCTAGATGCAGAACCACCTTTTACACCTTTGGGAGGTAATCTCGAATTTGCAGTCTTAGTGTTTATAGCATCATATGCTTCCAACAGAATGTCATTAACACCAGATAAATGAGATAACTGAGATGACACAGGATGGTCTGCATTGCTAGGACCATTCACAACACCAGAAACAGAGCTGAAAAGTTACAATTATTACAAAGAATATTCAAGGTCAAATAAATCAGAATCATACTAGTCAAATCTAAAAAAAGAAAAAAGAAGTGACATTAAGAAAAAAAAGAAGAAGAATTGCTCATTGAAATTGAGCACAACAACAACCAAGTCTTATTCCACTAGAGGTGGACTCATTGAAATTGACGATATGCAACCTTTTTCTACAAATATGATGCAAAACAGCAAAAAATGAAGTATGAAAATTGCATTGAAATTGACGATATGCAATTTTCATACTTCAAAATTTGCTATTTTGCATCATATTAGTAGAAAAAGGTTGCAGCTGCAGCTAACCGTTCCAAAGCTTTTGATTTTTCTCTAACTATATATCTTTTGATTACATATTATTACTGTTATACAAATGAAAATTGTCCAACTGAAATATCCAGTTCACAAAGTAAATGCAAATGAAAAAGTGCAAAGGCTGTTCCAGTAAGCTACCTAATTCTAGTATATGTTTTTCTAACTTTCAATAACTAAAACACATGAAACTCAGATACCATAATAGCAAACTCCGGATTGTGGTAGGGGATAAGCTCTCTATATGAATAAGGTTTCCCTCATTCTCATTAGTGTTAACCAGAGAATGACAAGCATCACTTCCTTCATAAAAAGTAGTTCACAGTTTTGACACCTGAACTTACTACAGAATACAATAACGTACTTGCCACATTCCCAACTACCAACTAACTAAAGAAAGGCAAATCTCCAACATAAAGTGCAAAATTGTATTGCTGTAGCAATGATATCCAAATCTAGCAGTAGACCAGATGATAGGTATTCACTTGCCAATGAAAACTAACCATCCAGAATACTTTGATCCAATCTACAAATTCTACTCAAGTATGATTGAAAAGTGTCTTCAAGGAACCACTTCAATATATTAAATTGTATCTCCATCAGTCAGTTTTCAGTTTGCATATATAAACAATGGTTGAAACCAATCGTACTAATTTAGTTGTCAAAAAGTAAAGACTAAGTCTACCAAATCATAATAATGGCAAAAAGTATCATTCACTAAAAGGATAAACTAAGAAAGCTCAAACAGCTGACTTTACAACTGCAGCCTCTTAATTTTTAATTTTCCCTTCATCATTATTAATGTTTCCAATCTTTCTTTATGCCATTTTCTTATTTTCTTAACCTTGAATTTTGAGCTACTGTACCAGCAAAATTAAGTAATGAACAATGAGCTGATACCAAATATATTGTGTTGCATATCACAAATATATATAGCCTGTGACAATGTGGCTTGATTGACTAAAGCATACATCTTAGCCTCCCAACTATTATTAAGCTCCAAGAGCCTTTGTTCTTTGGTATAAGTACATCTTGGGCGTTCATTCATGTTTTGGCAACAATCACTAGTTCCAAAGACATCAAGCAATCTCAATATGTCATTAAATTATGTCAAAATAATGGAGAGTTACATCAGTTTCATATTTGATAAAGTAATTACTAAAGGCAGTATAAAAAGGTAAAAACCCCACCCAAAGAACGTACCCAAGTTTAAAAATTACCAATTCATGTACCCAATACCAGTTTATTGGGTATCCTTCTTACTGTCTCAATCGATTGAAAGATTTACAAGTGTAGTAATTGATTGTCAAATCTGCCACTCTATTGGGAATGATTATGTGGTTGTGTAACATTCCACCCATAGTTCGTAGAATCGTGATCCTACGCAAGATCGATTGTGGATCAGGATCGGATAGTAGAAACATACAATCCTATCAAAAATCCTTAAAATTTTATGATTAATAATTCATATAGAAAATTGATTAATAATTCATATAGAACATTTTTCTAATGTTCCTACCGATGTTGACATGATTATCTTTCCAAATTATGTATATAAGCTTTTGTATTTGTAGAAGAACACGATGTTTTATTGCACCTATGAGGTTATGATAGATGTTTTTGGATCCAGGAGAGCAGTGTTGAGAGAGATGATATCAAAGATCCTTTTAGTGAGGTATATGACTCGTTGTGTTTTCCTTCTTCGTTTAAACGAACATAAATATCACAGTTTGTATTCCAATATCAGTCTATACTTGTTAAACAATTTCCTTGGCCCAAAAAAAAACAAAGGCCACAGTCTACAAAGCAGGCTCTAACCCAAAAGCATGTAGAATCACAAAATCGTAAAATTGGTATGATTCTACATATCCTATGCGATTCTACCGATCCTATCACGATTCTACCACAAAAAACGATCTTGAATGACCCTAGATCAATTTTATGTTTCCGGATCCTACAATCCTACGATCCGGATCGTGATTTTGCAAACCATGATTCCACCAATCTATTGCTATAGTGCAACAATCACTGCTTCAATATAACGTGTCAAATTGATGTTTAAAGGCATAGATATAATCAGGGAAACTAGACGAATACACATGTCATTCCGAGCTCTCTAGGTCCATCAACCAATTTTGGAACCGGGCCAAAACCGATTGATGAACATAGAGAGCTCGGAATGGCATGGAACCATATCTTATGTGTTTGTCTAATTCTCCTAATTATGTCAATGTAATCAAACATCAATTTGACACACAATATTGAAAGCAGTAGTTTTTTAAACATGAAAATCTGATGGTAGACATAAAGAACTCATAATGACATAGAACTCATAATGACATAGAAATATGCATGCCCTCACATCATTGAGATACATCATAGTGAGAGCAATAATTTTTTGAACACGAAAGTGTCCAAAAAATCCGATTTGTGTTCAAAAAAATTGTTGCTCTCAATATAACGTATGAAAATGATGTTTGAGAGCATGGATATAATCAGGAGAACTAGACGATACATAGGATCTCGTTCCATGCCATTCTAGTTATGTGTTTGTCTAGCTCTTAGGATTATACTCATGCCCTTAAACATCATTTAGATACATCATATTCAGATCAACAATTTTTCAAACACTAATAGAATATTTTAATCAATTGTAGCAATCGATTTAGGACATTACTATGATGATGAACAGTGTCTAAATCAATTGCTACAATGTAGCAATCAATTAGGAGGGGCAAAAATAAAATTGAGTACATGATTTAGGTATTCTAGAACTTCGTGGTTCAGTAATTGCCGAATAAAAAAAAAAAAGGAGAACTCAAAGTGAAAAGATAACAGTATCTTTAAGGAAAACAACTCAGCATGAAGGGAAATAACAATATCTAACTAGGTTCTTCCATAATGAATTAGCAACATTAAGCTCCTAATAGATTCAGGTTAAACAAGTAAAACACAAAAACGAATACACAGTGTAAAAAACTACAGTACTTTATGGAAAACAACACAGCATGAAGGCAATAATAATATCTAATTAAATTCTTCAATAATGAAAAACAAATGAATTAGCTACATTAAGCTCCGAACAGATCCAGATTTAATACGTACTTTGAATGATAAACACAAGTTTAATACAGACACAATTAATCAGGTGTCTATCCTATGTAATGAAACAGAACATCTTATATTATCGTAGGTATCACTGCATCCTACCTTAACACAGAAAAAGAAAAAAATCCTACATACCCTGATAGTGAAATTGCAGATTTATTGCCTGTATCAGGTGTGGTGGAGAATGATGTACTTGCTTTATCTGCACCTTGATTTAGCCCATTCTCCTTCCCTAATGTTGTATTTCTTCCAGCAGTGGCATCTTGTAAACAATGGAATTTATGGGGTTAATATTCACTAACAGTTTCCAACAATAGCAACTGAATACAATACAATATGTTTTAGCCTTTTAGGTATATGTTTAAGTTGCCCTTAAAGGTCCCAACAAATGAATTCAATAAATATCATTAGGGAAAGTCCAGAATAGCATTATGAAGAGTATATGTACAAAAAAAGAAATACAAAGTAGAATTTGCAAAAAGGCAGGTATCAATAGCATATCTGAATTTATATTGGATACCTTATCAGGAAAGTTCATATTCATAGTGTAAGATATCTTTATAAGTGGTATCAACCTGTCTACCTAATATAAGTTAGACTCTGACTAAGCTAGCAAGACCTTCATATTTAAATGCAAGACACATAGAGACAAGCAAGGCAAACAGAAATATAACAGCATAGGGTGCAAGTATAACAACATTGTAAAAAAAATGAATTCATACCATTAGGCAATGAATGTAAATAGTTTGCTTGACCTCCCCTACCTCCTCGTCTGTGCACCCCAGTCCTCCACCTAAGCTCAGCAGGCTCCCTGACATTCTGGTGATAATAGCAAAACAAGTCAATCATGAAAAATTCAACAAAAGAGAATATGACATGCCAAAAAAACTAGAATGTTCAATAATATGACAAACCACAAAGGATTACCTCCTTTCTCTTGTCGCGCTTGCGTTTAACCTCATGGAAGGTGTCTAACAAGGGAGAAAAACAAGCTTGTTATGATATAGTAGAAAGACAAGGAAATTGAGTAGATAGAATATTAAATGTAAGTACATAAATATGCACTGACAATGAAATCAATTAGAAACCCATCTGACAAAGCCATGCGCTATTCTGAAAAGTAAAAGACAAGAGACAATGCAAATTTGCCAATGTTTAAAATCTTCCATTGCATCAAAATGGCACAGAAAAAATATATCATTCTAGTGAATCATTGGAATCCGATATTGATCAGAATAAGCAGTATTACTTGTGTCGCATACGCCAATAGCATCATTCAACACCATCAGTCAGTATACTTTGACACATGTCAAGATGAATTTCAATAACCTTTATTATTATTTTTTGAGTAAATTCCCCAAAAATCTAATGTAATTTATTATCTAACTGTCATATTCATATTTTTAAAAGTAACGAAGAAGAATATTATGACTAAATCATATATTGTGAAGAAAAAAAAAATCTGAGTGAACAAAATAGATCTGTAAACTTAATTTGAATTCATCTCAGCATAGTGTTACATATGTTGGAAGCATATCCAATACTATATAGTACAATAAAACTTTCCCTCCATTGACTATCTAATTAGTATATTTTTATTTCTACAAGTAAAATAATTAAAAGGGCATTACAGAAGTGAAATCCATTTAAATTAGTGTAAGCATGTTTTGATGCATGCCAAATGCCAAAAACATACAAAAATGTTCCATTTTAATCAGGGATCAAAAACTCCAATGCATGCCATACGCTAAACCTTGAATAAGTCTACTAGTGAAACCAGATACATTCCCTCTTTCATCCAAATAAATGAACCCGTAAATCAGCAAAGTGAACAAGAGTAGATGATATTTCAATATCATTCTTGTCTCATTGAGGGGCCCAAACAAGTTGAACAGGATTAATAATGAAGCCAATATAAAACTAGCTAATGGATGAACAGTGTATTCGATTTCTCAAAAACTAATTTTTATCTTAAAAAAACAAAACAATGATTGACCTGTCATAATACGAACCACCAACTGAATGCACCACCATAAATGTGCAAAACGAATACACAGTCA
>JBBPFQ010000107.1:1811368-1827446 GCA_037974815.1 Kaempferia elegans | reverse complement strand
TTACTTTTGTCTAGATCCCTAGATACAAAATAGACATCTATTAAACTAGACCAAATCTGAGTTCTAGGAAATGACCTGAGTGAATCTCGGTTGCTTACCTTTTTGCCGAGATTTGTTAGTTCTGTTATTAGTTCCTTCAGCTTTGCGTGTATCTGCGCAACAGCCTCACCATCCTTCAACCGGAGGTTCGTGAACTGGTTTCGTAGCAGATCACGTCTCAAGTGTTTTGCCTCTGATGACCCTTCAGGAAGCTCTAGGAATTTCTTCCAGAGTTCTTTCGCGGAAGAGTATGGTCTGATTCAGCTCACCTCCTGAGGTGGTAGTGCGCTAAGCAGGTGGAACTCCGCCTTTCCGTTGGCTACGAACTCTGCTTACTCCTTTTTTTTTGTCTAAAGTTCTTATTCTCTCCGTTTTGATCGAGAAGGGATACAAAATCATTTTTCAAAATTAAGAATATATCAAAATCTGTTTTAAAAAATACTTCCATCTTGCGTTTCCATTGTCCGAATTCTCCTTTGAACTTTGGTGGGTGGATACTTGCTCCGACCATTTGTCGTGCTTCGTTTGGCGGTTAGTCTTCCGGAAGCAACCTTGCTCTGATACCACTTGTAGGACAGTTTGAGGCCGGTGGATGGAGGTCGATAACTTGCAAGTTAAAATAAAAAAATATCTCGAGCTATCTTAAGCAGGGATTCAATGTTAGTCTAACACAATAACTATAAAAAGCATAAATATAAAAGAAGAGACTCGATATTTACTTGGTTACAACCTAGGTGGTTGTTAATCTAAGGTAGTTGAAAAGCTCACTAAAAATATCTCCTTCTTTGGGCAGAGAAGCCTCTTACAAACTTTGAATGCTCAGAACTTAGCTAGGAAAACCGTATAAAAGTTGTGTACAAGTTGATGTTTCATTCCTAGCTCAGGGGCCTTTATATAGCTCATGGAAAATTCATCTCGTGCTTTCAGTGATAAAGTTTCATCACAAAGATAAAACTTTATCTCCAGTTCAAACGACCGCTGACCGGCCTTGAGGGCGCCTTCCAAGGCTCCGTTTTGCTCCGATCGCTTGGGTGATCTCGGACATCCGGAATAGCGCTCACCCGAACCCATGTTCCGTCATTCTCCTCGAGCAAACTTCCTCCCTGGCTTCTCGTCTCTCGGACCGCCGCACGCATCTTTCTCGTCCGCAGGTATACTCTTCCGCAACTTCTCGTCCTTCGGACGCACCGAGCCCGTCGACTCGCTTCCCGTGCTGTCCTTCTCGTTCGCCACGTCTTCCGCTCGACTTCTTGTGTTCCTAAGCTTCTGCACACTTAGGCACAAGGATCAGTAAATCACATGACCTAATCTAACTTGATTGATCACATCAAAACCTATTTGGGGACGAACAATATTAATTCTCATTTTATTATTTCTAGTAACTCATAAAGGTTTTTTTTTTGTTATCCTTGCCTTGCACAGATGACATTTGTGCCTCAGTATTGCCATGTCTGTAACTCTCTTTCTTGTATACTGGGCTATATATTATTTCCTCATTTTACCATTAAATTGGCTGTTTGCATATGGTAACATTAATCTGTTTACTCATGAAGCATATTTTTGTTGTTCTTCTTATTTTAATTATGGTCTCTCAGCAATACTATCTTATTCAAGTTTCTGCCATGGATATTTAGGGAATTTCTGTGGCGCCACTGTGGGATTCTCTGAGGTGTCAATTTGTTGGAGTACTAAGTGCTCTGGATTTTATTTTAATTCTTCAAGAGGTATGTATATGATTCCCTGCTCCGAACTTATTGACAACAGTCACTATGTTTATGGCTGTTTATTTATCTCTAGGAATGCCTTTTTGTTGTGCTGAATATATAACTGCAATGGTTGCATTTGTTTGGGTGTGATTGCGATGTTTTATTGAGCATTTTCAGTTTTCAAGTTCGAAAACCATATATTCATTGGTTTGCACTCTTTGCAATAATTCTCCAGACACTAAGCATTAATCAATTCTTGGACGAGGGAAAAAAAAAACCATAAGACCTATTCCTGAAGTTGTTTTCTTGTCAATTATATTTTTGCTTCATCTGTGGTTGGCTCCACAGGATGGTGTTGCAGGTGAAAGTGTCGATATTTTCATAATTGTTTTTAGTTATCACCCGTACCGAAGTAATAAAATTTAGTATGAACAAATGATGGTCGTTGGCTGGTTATACGACATCATTGGCCGGAAATGTTCTATAACAGAAGAATAGTGGTTGGCTGAAGTAATAAGATTTAATAGTGTGAACAGATGATGGTGGTTGGCTAGTCATATGGCATTATTGGTTGGAAATGTTCTATAACAGATGAGTAGAGGTTGATAAATTTCTAGAAAAATGGTACTCGTGTTTTTTGTTTGTTTGTTGACATTGCTTTTTTGTGTCAATGGGATTGCATACACATTTCTCTTTGGCAAGTCGAAACTTTGCAGTCTTATGTTGGTGAAGGAATTTAGTATTTTAATGATTTCTTTATTGACTGTCTCTTTGTTATCATAAATGGAAAATTTTCCTGCATTAGCAGCTTGGAAATCGTGGTTCAAATCTTAGAGAGGAAGAACTGGAGACGCATACAATTTATGCTTGGAAGGAGGGGAAGCATCAGCTTTTGGGGCAGTTAGAGAATCATGGCAAACCACTTGAAAGTTGCATGATCCACGTAAACCTCCATGCTTTTTTTGTTTCATTTTGTCGCCCTTCAAGCTAGAGTCTTTGCTACTTTTCTGCATGTTTTTGAAATCATAGGCTTAGTTCTTGGTCTACCTAAGATAAATGTACTTATATCAAGAGTCATCAAGTTATTTCTACTGCAAAGATTGTCCACAATTTCAAGTCACTTTCTTACATAATGGCATTCACTGTCCACCATAATATTTCCTAGAAGATCAAACATAAACTACTTCTATTAATAATTACTAATTAAATTCTCAAAATATTTAACCATCCTTGATCATTATAAAAGTAGGAAAAATATAGTCCGACTATAAAAAGGACTCCTAATAGAAACCAGTGCAACACATAAATTCTTAGTGAACTCAAAAGAGATAAATATAGTAAGATCTAAATTTAATCATGTGCCCTTATTATGGCTTTACCTGAGAGGAGGATAATTTATCTGGTATTAGAATATTGGTTTTTTGGATTTTGAAAGGAGTCACATAATTGACTTATGCTCAATATATACGTTATTTATATAGAATACATAGTTTGTAGAATCGCGATCCTATGCAGAATCGATTTTGGGTCATAATTAGATCGGTTGGGATCAAATTGTATCCTATCAAAAACTCTTCAAATTTTATGATACATGATGAATAATTAGAAAAAATATCTAAAAAACTTATTTACATATAAATATATTACTAATTTTTCATATATATGCAACCGTCAAATTTATATTTTCATATCATAAAATGAAAATGTATATAAAATTTCTATTAACATAATAATAATAATAATTATAATTATAATAGTAATAATAATAATAATAATAATAATAATAATAATAATAATAATGACATTCAATATCAAGATTGTTCCCTTGGTTTACAAGATAATCAAATTTAAAGGCCAATAAAATAACAAACATAGTAGAAGCTATTGAATCCTTTGATTCAAACATGAATATCGCAAATAATCTTCTAAATACTATTGATTCCATAGGGGAAAAAAATGAAAGGATATTATTGATAAAAAATTAATTCAAAAATAATTAAATAGATATTTAAATAATATCAGCACCATAACCCTAACTCTTCAAAAGCCGAAAAAAGATAATAAAATAAAGATAAAATCTTCCGAGCCTCCGAAAAGGTTTTAAATGCTGTTTTTTGGATTTGAAATGGGGCAGTTAAGGGTAAACCTTGAAGCTAATTATAGATATCTAAACAAGCTTCGATTTGATATATTATAGGTCCCTTGGTTCAATCCGGTCAAAAGTTATGACCTCTCAAAGCTTCTACCGATCCTGCTTCGATTTTGTTCCGATCTTGTTATGATCATGATCCGATTCTACGGATCTTACTCTGATCTTACTGCAAAAATTGATTCTGCTGAGATCGATTTGTGCTTCTGGATCGATCCAGGATTGTGATTTTACAAACTATGTTTTTTTAAATATTTTTAGAATAGTCAAATTGTCCTACAATTTTGAACAGTAATAGAATGATGCCAAGAATCCTCTTGATTTAGTTATTCTATAGGATGCGTAAAGCAAAATCTTTCGCTTATAAAAAAATCAATTAAAATTTGAGGATTTAACCACTCATTTTATAAGATGAAAAGGGTTACGTTGTTGCATAAAACAACTTTGTTCATGGGAAAAAAACAAAGAAAAAGGTACGCTCTTATTGACACATTCTTTGCCTTCGTTCCTTCCTCTTTCCTTGCATACTCCAACCTCTCTTTCTCAGATGGTGTCTCCAACTTCCCTTTCCATATGCGGATCTACTTGTATTGCTGCTCCGCCGTTCCATTCTCACTCCTGTTCACTACTGCTTGCAGCCATGATTTAGGATCCAGTTGCATGGGCCTCCATCTTTGGTTTTAGAGTTGTGTTCCCTTGGCAACTTGGGTTTCTCCAGTTGTCATTCCCCATCTCTACCCCATGACTAACAGTTTCATTGATCAAAGAGGAATATAACGTGTAGTTATAGAATTATTGAATAGTATATCCTGTTTGGAAGGAAATTTTTTAGATTTTCATTTTAATGAAAAGGGCAAAATATTAACAATAAATATAGATTTCAATTTCAACTCTTATGTTTGGTAGATGAAAATAGTAATCAATCTTAAAATTTTAAATCTATAAAATGTTATTTGGTTGGAGAAAAGTCATATATTTCAAAAACACTTTTTTATGAAAATTTTAAGAAATTTATTTGATATAATTTAACTTTCATTTTCAATAACTATATTTTTTTCTTTAAGCAGTTAAATAAATAATAAATTATGATATTTATTATAATAAAAAGTTTTATTCTTTAAAAAATAATTTATTAACTAATATATATGTATATATATATCAAGTAATTAATTTAGCATCCAATATGAATAGCTTATAAAGAAAATAACAATAATAATAAATAAATTGATAATTTCATAATTGCCATTGTCTTTGGTTTTTTATGGTAAATAGAAATTAGTTTTAAAAATGATAACAAATAGTTCTAAATAATTAAAGAATTTCTAAATCTCTTTTGAAGTTTTGACAGTTATTGTTATTTTTTCCTTTTTTTTTTGACATTTATTTTGATATAAACATATTTTGTTTGCTCCTTTTATATGTTTACCAAAATGAAAACTAAATATCTATGTTCACAAACAACAACATAAATGAACCACTTTTTGATAATATTTCTACACTTTTTGATAATATTGAAACCAAAAAATAAACCCGTTTTTGTTTGAGAAGATTTTAAAACTGAGCCCTTGAGAATCCTTAAAAAGGGCCTTGCTTTACTAAGTGATTAATAGATAATCCTCCTGTCCTCGAGTCATCTATGGGGTTCAATGGAATGAGATGGAATGGCGATCAAATTTCTGGTTATATTTTCAAAACTGCCTTATCTTGCTTGTTAAAGCAAAGTTTATCTGCAAAGCTGCAGTTCTCATGAACTTCATGACTATTCCAGGAGTCATGCCTATGGATCCCAGGTTTCATTATTTTGGTTTCTAAACAACCGTTGCATTCAAACAGAGTAATAAAATGACTTAATTGGTTCAAACATTATTAAGGATAAGACATTACATAGAGCACAATGGAGTATTTTAAAGTATGTAGCCCGCCCCCTAATAGTTGGGGCAAACATGTCTTGATGATGATGATACCATTGAACATGAAGTGGAGCAGATTGTTCCATGTACATTTGCAGAATGTCTTGTTGCACAACTATCATTTCCAAGTTTGCCCACAATTATTGCAATATTTTGTCATGCTGGCCATCCAGTTATACTAAAGGAACAACGCAGAGTTTAGAGCCATCATTATGATTAGTGTTTTGCATTGGGCTTATGAAGTCCTTGTTTTAGATCTAATTGAATGGGGATCTAATTAAATGGTTTTCAGTCCCAAGCCGAGCCACATGTGCAAAGTAATCTAAAGTGGTACATATCTTTATGGTGTAAAGGAGCAAGGTACACGATGAAAAAAGATTGCAATAATAGTCTGTGTTAGATGATTTACTCGAATCAGATGTCAATCCTTAAGAGTGTCACATTCTAACTAATTACATCATTAGCATAGTGTAGGATTAACGAAACTATCTTGCCCTTATTATAATTCTTCTCTCATGCAAGAAAAGTATTATCCTATCTGTGAATTTAAACTTGTCTGCCTTTACTCATTTTTTAAGGAAGATTTTCACCCTCCATTAGCAGTTTGTATGATGGAAATGCTTACTAGGCTGATCTTGTGATCTCTCTCACTAGGCTGGTCCATATGATTCCTTAAAAGATGTGGCTGTGAAGATTTTGCAAAATGAAGTATCTACTGTTCCAATCATGTACCAATCAGCGCAAGATGATGGTTCATTTCCACAACTATTGCATCTTGCTTCTCTTTCAGGGATTCTGAAACGTAAGCAAACATTGTGATGAAATTATTATGGAGCTGAATGCTTTAGATATTCATCCTGCTCTTGTTTTTTGTTGAAACTATATATGCATATATTTGTTTTGTTAGCCGTTGAATGCCTCACTGTTTAGCTTTTTAATTTTCAGGTATTTGCAGACACTTTAGACACTCTATTAGTTCTTTACCTATTCTACAACAACCTATTTGCAAAATACCATTGGGTACTTGGGATCCACGAATTGAGGACCAAAGTGGGCGCCCACTAGTTGTGTTAAGACAGAACAGTTTACTCAGTTTAGCCCTTTCTCTTTTGATTCAAGGTCAATTCTCACTATCTTTCTGTTTACCTAAAGCTTGCCATTTTGAAGTGCTTTCTTGATTTAATTTTAGATTCATAGATAATGATCTAAACAATTCATTTTTATGTGGATTTTTATGCAATTCAGTTGAATATCATAGTTGATTGGTCATACAACCATCTTTATGCAAGTCTACAAATTGTGAATGCACATAAATCCTTAACTAGTTCCACTTTTTCTCTTGGGACTCTTGTATAGTTTTAGGCGAGTGTGGATTAAAATGCTAGTTCATGTTATAAGATGTAATTGGGAATTGTGGACATAAGAGCATTTTAGGAAATGAATAAAATTGTAAGATACATTGATTAGGACAAAGTTTAATAATATGCTTACAAGAAATAAAATGTGTTGAGAAAAATCTGGAGAAATGAATAATAGAAGTTATAAAAATTGGTATGCTTGAAAATTTTTTAAAATGTAGTACGTCATGTCCTCTGTTTCTTACAATCCTTGCCCCTCACTGTAGCAATTGCCTCGCTTGAACTACTGTGCCAATTGCATCCACTAGTAATCTTATGTGTTGGACATCATAACAACCACTTATTGCCTTGTTTGCCATGATGGTAAATTGCAGGCTCATTTCATTTGTGCTTCTAGAGCCAACGATTGAAAGAGATACAATGACAAGGGAGATCAAATCCTTCACATTGCATATGTTACACCCACATCGAGCTTCATAGTGATCCAACAAAAATTGATTCACTCTCTTTCCATCCACCCCTCCATAATCAACCACCTCCATCAGGTACAGGGCAATGCCTTTATTGTCTTTGGTTATGACCACTCTACCTAGTTGTCCTGATTCGTGCCTTGCCAATTTGCCACATATCTTTCCAAGTGGTACCTCCTCATCAACAACTCTGTTGGAGCCCCTGTTGATCCTTTGTTGCTTGATCGACATTCTCTAAGACATTCCAATTGTGTATGCCATCCAATTCATCACCATTCACAACTAGCTCATACCCATTGTCAATACAATCCCTCATATTATTAAAGAAGCCTTCTATTATTAACCAGCTTCTCTCGGCTCTTGTTCAACGCTCTTTGACACCTTTAAAGATCTACAACAACTCACCATCCTTGTTTGAGTCCATCACTGTGCTTTTCCTGACACAATTCTGGCCTTCCCAAGCCTTCTGCATATCATTTGACCAACCAAGTTGTTTCACATAGAGTTGGAACTTTGTTGACTTGCCATCCACCAATGTTCTTGTTCACCTTCCACCTTCACGCATGCAATTTCCATCACCTCCTGCATGAATTTTGGATCTCGCCAATAGCTTGTGTGTCTGTGGCAGATTTCATAAAAAGAGTATTCTAAAAATATTCATCATAGTATCAAACATAACGTTACAAGTGAATTTGCTTGGTGTTTGATAACTAAGGCTATGTTTACCCCTACACAAGGGAGGGGAGAGGAGAGGAGAGCAGGAATTCCTACCCTCCTTTCTTCTTAGTAAATAGGAAGACAGAAAGGGGTGGATGATGAGATAATCCTTGTTCTTTCCAATCACACTCCATTTTCATACTTGAAGGTCGACCCTCATTGCCTTTGTTGACCTTATTTAGGTTTGTAACTTTCTTGACTTGACCATCCTTGTCCAAGCTACCCATCAATGTCATTATGTTTTTTTCCTTGAGCTATCCTCACCCTCATTGACCTTGTCTGAGCTCATTATTCATGCTGGTCAGTGTTCACGTCTGCCACCCCTCATTGACCTTGTTTGAGCTTGCTTCCCTCTATTGACTTCGATCACCATTATATGAGCTACCTTGTATAAATCATCATACCTTCCACTGAGCTACCATCTTCGCGCTCATCAACCTTGACCATCTTTGTCCAAGCTACCTGTTCATGTCATCATTCAGAGGGTAAAGATGCCCTTTTGGGCAGAAGAGTGCCTGGGCTCTCTTCTCCCTTCTCCCTGTTTTTTTTACCAAGCTAAATGAGGGAGAGGGCATTGAAAACTGTGCTCTGCGCTCCTCTCCTGAAAGGGTTAATATAACCTAGTGGTCAGGTAAATCATTGTTCATTGTACATCTCCTCTCCTGTTGTACCCTATTGTTTACTGTAGATCCAAACAATGCATTTATTATATCCTAGTTCAAATCATTTGACATAATTTATGTTTGGCACACTTAGCATTCTTCACTCAGGTAAGTTGGAAGTGCATAGAAAAGTTTGCCAAAAGTAAGCAAGGGGACTAAATTGATCAATTGAAGCTGAGGCTTCTTAACATTGGCTCTCACTACTACTGCAACAATTTCTGCAGTCTCTGTTCAAAATTTAGCATATAATTTTTTCTGCTTCAAAGTTGATACTCTCTTTTTTAGGGACTGCCAATGTGAATCATGATTTTTTTTAGTTTATTCAACTAATTTTTCCCCTGGTGCTGTTTTTCTTTTTCTCTTGGATTGCTCATTTGTTGTATGTATCTTTCAATCTTCAATTAGATTTTTTTTTGCCACATAGACAACCTTCTTTTTCTACTTTTCCTGTGCTTCATTTGCATGTCCGATGTCTTAGAGAGTACTGTTTATCTACAGCTAAAGTTAGCTCAATCCCGATTGTTGATGAAAATGATTCCTTCGTGGATATATATTCCAGAAGGTAAGCCGACTGTCTTTTCTTCGTCACCAACCTTATTTACTTTTTTTTCCCAATGCACTTCAGGAAATTTTTTATTACTCTATTTTGCAGTGACATCACAGCATTAGCTAAAGACAGAGTTTATGCACAAATTCACCTTGATAAAATGAGCATTCAGCAGGTAATGAACCAGAATTTATATTTATTAAAAGAAAAAATTTTAATGATAAATTTTCAACAAAACTTCTAATTCTAATTTGGAAGAGATCAATCAATCATGTAAGCCAATCAGTTATGAGCATCCAGTTGTGAGATAAAGTTGGCATTGATAATCTAATAATTGCAATTCATTCTCTTGTGAATTATTTGTGAAGTGGTCTTGTGCTTGTTAATCTAAATCCCTGTAATTAAGTTTTCTTAATCAGGGACATTGAACTCTCTTGCTTTTTAATAGCATAATAGCAATTTTGTTGCCATACAACATTTTGTCCTGTAACATGTAGAACTGATACGGTTTAAACTTGGTGTTTTTCTCAACAATGACTTTCCATTTGGGTGCATCATTGCTTCCTTGGATAAAGCATTAATGGTCCTTTTTAGTTATAGTTGAACTCGAAACTAAAATTCCTTGAAGTGAAGGAGTGCTGCAATAGCATTAGGTTGAGGATGTGGTGGGCTAATTATGGTGTATAAGACCTGAACTTTGTATTAATGCTTGATGGGAAAGTCAAGTTGTATGTGAGAGAGAATATTGTGACATTTCGAAATTAAGTTCCATGTTAAAATGGTGACCTTAAAATGACTACATGGGTCGACCATAATATGGGCAGGATTAAAGTAAGGCACAGTAGGGATGAGCCCTATTATAATTCCTAGACATTATGAATATGTCTTAGGTGGAAAAAAATGTTGAAAATTTCAGAAATAAGAGTTTTTGAAAAAAAAAAAAAAAAGTGTTTTTCTGGGCTCACCGCAATACCAGCTGCTGGCCTCTCCCATTGCTTGACTTAGTCATCCTCTTCTACTATAACACTATTAATTAATGTTTACTTCTATTCATCCTACCTCAATTTTGTGCTTTTTCCTATTTTCTTTCTTGAGCTCATGATTCTTGACTGCCAGATTATTTTTCTTGAGCCCTATTTGAATTTATTTATATACAAGAAACAGATATTATAGTGCTCATTTATCCATTTTGATATGAAGTAGTGACGACTTGAAGGCATGTAATGTTCTTCCTACATTAATTTAAATGGTGTGAAATAACTTATGAAACAATAATGAACATATTTTATGATAGTACATCACTTTAATCAATTTTTGATCTCAATAGTAGCACAAAAGTTTCTTAAAAGTAAATCATAAACTTCTAACTAGTATGCTAATATTTAAATTATTAAACCATTTTACGAACAAATTAAAGGTAAACCTATTCTAGCATATTGACCATTCAAATTAACTTTAAAGAAACCAAATTTTATTTCATGGATAATCATTATTGTATAAAGCTCAACTCAATTAATACCCTCTCCACCCTTGCGAGGACGGCAAGTGAGTTTTTACCTAGGAGAAAATTCCGATTAACTGCAATCAGTTAACTTAGTCAAGATCGTTTTAGTCCATTTATCAATGTCTTTGAGCTGGGACATGGTGGGATGATATCCTTTTGCAGGCCACTGATATCATAATGAAGACCTAGCTTTGGATTGAATATATAGCTTCAAGCAAATATTCTCTAATTTTTCCAGAATATATGCTAGATAAATGAACTTTACTGTTTTTTGTATCCTTATGCCAAAATCAGGCACTACAACTTGGGCATGATATGCCTTCTCAAGCGGGCTTTGATGGCCAGAGATGCCAGATGTGTCTCCGCACAGATCCTTTGATGAAAGTGATGGAGAGATTGGCAAATCCAGGTAAAATTTGATCATTAACATTGTTGGTTTTCATTGTTTGTTCTGGGTTCATATCTTCTGCCCATGCTCGGTGGCAGGGGTACGACGTGTTATCATAGTTGAGGCTGGAAGCAAACGTGTGGAAGGAATAATTTCACTGAGGGATGTATTCAGATTTCTGCTTTGCTAGCCAAACACATCCAATGCTTCTGAGCAATTGAGGCTGCCGCGGAACATCACTTTTTGGTCAACATTGTTGTTTCAGCCCATCCATCTGAGATTTATTTCATTGGATAGACCTCAGTGGTTAGAAGGCTACAGGGGTCTGTAAATGTTTAGGATGTTATTTTTTTTTTCTTTTCTTTGTTAACCCTTGGTATCCGCTGATTATCATTGGTGTCTGATACTCCCATCGTGTGGGCTTATAAGTGCTATCACGTTCCATTTTCTGCACAGAAATACTTCTAACAGGTCGGTATGAGGTGTGGAAAGAATGATGTTGTTCGATCTGATCTTTTTAGTTGTATCAGAGTGAGATTGTTGGCCTGCCTCCATTGCCATAAACAACTTTCCCCTGTTTTGAGCAATATGCTTGTGATTTACTCTAAAATTCTATCACTTTTACGTTGTATCTTGAATGGTGTCCTCTGCCATTCCTTTCCCTTTAGCAACCATGAGTGCGGTTAGACAGAACAATTGAAATGATCAAACGAAAAGTATAAGAAATATCAAATGGACAGTTAGCCGAACGCCGATCCAACATTTTCCATTGCTATGTTAGCCGCTGCCAATCCACAGTGTCTATTTGATGGCTATCTTGATCCAATTTCATCTTTTGGCTTTGTTTACAATCACTGAGAGTTCCAAACTTGTTTGACTGTGAACTTCATGACCTTTTTATATTGAACTTTAACTATGAACTTCATGACCTTTTTCTCTCCCTCAATCAAAGTTCAAACATTTGGATCGATTAATTTTGTAGCAAGTACTCTTTTAAGTGCTTCTTTGGGCCGATTATAACTATAACACACTATTAATGTTCATCTTTAATTAAATATGCACTATGACAGTCCGGATTAATAAATAAAGTCAATCAAGAAATATAATAAATATATACAAGGAATATTAGAGGTGGAAAATTCGAACGCGAGATGAAGCTCATAATTCTATAACAAAAAAATTTAACCCTCAATAATGGAAGATGTGGTGTTGTTGCATCTAATAGTGTTTTATCATATGAACTCGCTAATATTTAACCTCTGCATTATATTGTTGGTGTACCTCATTTTATATCAGTAGTGTTTTAAGGTGAAACTTATTTTCAGGGATACATATGAATATGCAGTGCAGTCTTTTTCCCTGCTTGGCTGTTTTTTTAGTGACTTCAAATAATTAAGGTGAAGTTTAGTGTTCATAAACATGATGAGATATTGATCTGTTTCCCTGCTTGGCTATTTTTTTTTAAAAGCAACTTCAAAAAAAAAGTTAACTATGTTCTTTGTATAGTTCTTTTTGCATCCTTTACTGTAGTCTGATTCCTATTTGATCCAGGTCGATCTATAGTTAGCATCAACATATTTAGTGTTTTGCAAACCCTGAACATAATTATATACATGCTCATTACACACGGGAACATAATAGTTTGATATATCAGGACAATCTTCATGAATTACAAGCGTTAGAATAGTAATTATTTTTAAGGAAACTGATAACATCCATAACCAAAACAATTAGAGATAAAAAAAAGTCGTCTTTGGAATCCTTTTTAGCGCTTCAACATAGTTATAATTACTTAATTAATTAATCACCACACGAACTTGCCCACGTACTTCTCGTCCGACTTGCTGCTCCGATCACTCAATTCCATCAGCGATGGCGCCGACGTCGCCGTCGACGTCTCCACCACCGGCCACGGTTTGCTCCACCACTCATTGGCCTTCTTATAATTACTGCATGCTTCCTCAGCACTTTTTAACCCTCCAACGCCATGTACGTACTCTTCTTTCCCCTGCCCTAACACGCTTCCAATTGGCATGTTGTCATACCGATCTTCTTGTTGTTCGCGGTGGTGGTGGTAGTGGTGGTTGTGATGATGATGGAGTTGGGAAAGAGGGTGGCTGAGGAGGTTGAACGATGCCATGTCCACTGGTATGGCCCTGCCGTCTCTGCCGATGATAACTGGCCGGCAGACATGGTCACGGCGGGGTAACTCGTCGCCATGCCCAAGCAATGGAGAGTCTCGCCACCGGTCTTGCGGCTGGCCGTTGTCTGTGTCGTCGGTGTCGGCGGAGTAGGAATGGATTAATTTGCCGACGATGGTAGCTGACCAGCTGCTGCCATCGGCATTGGTGTCGTCCGCCATACTCGTATTTGTTGATGAATGATCTTCAAGTTTAACATGTATATATATATATATATATACAGAGAGAATGAGGTTGGGGTACTAGAGAAGGAGAACATGTCTTTGCTTGTGGATTAGTTCAGCACTAAAGTGTGTCCTGGAATCTCATTCTTGCTTGAGAGTTGAGCTAGAGAAGACAATAGGATCCAGAATAAAGCGAAAAAGAATGAAAAACTATGCGCAGGCCATGGACTTGTTTAATACAAAAGAAAAACTCGAGTTGATCTACTGAAGGCATATTATTTGGTTAACAAACAGTACATACGGAGCGAAATAGAAAATGAACCTAAACAAAATTTAAGAATGACAATAGAGGTTAAGCTAAGTCTTGAATCTTGGAAAATGAATTATCATCCTTTAGAAAAATAGACAATAAAAATCAAATAGATCTGTAAAATTTTCAAAACTACAATATATAAAATAAAAGAAGAGAGTGGATCAAACGATTTTTACCTGAAAAATAATACTCTATCAAATGTGGATTGGTGTTGCAGAAATATGGTCGATAGGGTTACCTGGTGCATCCTCCAGAGTCAAAAAGTGGTAAACAGTTGGGATGGTCAAATGCATATTCTCAGCTGTCCAATTTCTGGAATACGATCGCCTTCAATACACAAAAAAGTTGCAAAGAATCGAGTCAGACATGGGAATTTATCAAGTCGATCTCAAATAATGTCTCATTCTGGTGCACTACTCTTTCTTTGAATTAGTCACATGAAACATATGAAACCCACTCTGATCTGTATTAACCCATGAATTGCCATCTCCAAGAGAGTCCAAAGTAATAATAAACTCACGAATAACAAAGTAGGACTTATTTTATAGAACAAAATTGGATTACACTTTTTAATCGGAATGAGTTGTATGGTATGTGTGCAAAATTGATTTGTAAATTATTTGCAAGAGACTTGAAAACCGTACCTTGTAAGCTACACATCATTTCACAATTCCATGTAAATTTACAAAGTAATAAAATAATTTAGGAGCACCCAATAGCTATCCTCAGGCTATCTCCTGTATGATGTATACATGTAAATATTGAAAGGAAGATGATGAGTAAGGCCAATGAATTTATTCGAGTTCAAAAGAACAGCATACTGTGAAATCTTGTTGAGTTGCACCATATGAAACTGATTTCAGTCCAATAGGAATACTTGAGAAAGAAAGAAAAAAATACCATCATCTACAAAATTTTTGGTTTTAGGGTTAAAATCTACACTACTTGAATACAACTAAGATCAAGTTCATAACCATTCTATGTATACAACACTAACTGGGTAATATACATGCTAATTATGTTTAAAACTTACAATGATCCAAGTATAAAAGAAAAAAGAAAAAAAAATGTGAACTATACTGGTAATCAGCACAAAAATGAAGTTTGTGCCAAAATTTAATGAGTGCTTTGGTCAACAGACAAATTTCAGTTTTCTTGAAAGTTACAGTGACATGACCAAATTTTTATTGGACTGACTATCAAACTGTTGTAGGTCAGCAGCAACTGTTGCAATTTGAATTTCTATGGCAATTTGAAGAGTTCTTATGGTATGTGAAGAATGTTTGATGTAGTGAAAATCAATGGTTGTAATGTGAAATTCTGATATAACATTTTTTTTTTGGGTTTTGGTTGTTGTTGGCCTAGTTGCTTGATGGGATCTTAATGTGCCAACGAACTTTACACAAAATCTTTGGAGTGATTAATCCAAACCAAATAACTATATAATTGGATAGTATATAATTTCCCTATACAAAGATGAAATGGAGATATCCAAACACAATAGATAATATATAATTTTACAATGATTCTAGATACCAAATACCATCCTCACCGTACATCTTTTGGTTATCTTCATGCCATCTTTAACTTTTTTTTTCCTTTTCCTTTTGCATTTTATACCAACAATTCATGAAATTTAATTTTTATTTAACCACTCACAGCAACTCTAGAAATCCATCTAATATTCACATTAAACTATGTCAATCGATTGCATTTTTTTTTACAACAACTACTACTATATCTTTATCCCGCAAAGTGGGATCGGCTATATGGATCCTCCTACGCCATTGAACTCCATCATCTACTACATTTAAAAGAAGTTTATCCTACTTTATCATCGCTAATCTCTTCTTGAGTCGTCGTCTTTGTTGGTCCCCAAGCTAGTTTGATGTGACCAACTTAGTTAAGTTAGGTCCTGTGTTTGCTAACCTTGTGACTAAGTGTGCAGGA
>JBBPFQ010000107.1:1763297-1774511 GCA_037974815.1 Kaempferia elegans | reverse complement strand
CTTGCATTCTAGCCATCCTCCATCAGCCTCACGTCCCTCGAATACCTCCCTATCCTTCGCGCCTTACCATCTTCCATCAGCCTCGGTCATTGTTGTCAGACTCACACAACTAGATTTACCCTGCCAAGACTACACACTTGGACTTACGCAGCCAAACACACTGCCAAGCCTATGATTGGACTTACGCTGCCAAGACCACACACTTGGACTTATGCAGCCAACACCTACTTGGGCTTCCTCCTCGACAAGGAGGACTCTTATCTTTTGGGGCCGGTCGGCGATGAAATGTCGATTGGCCATGCATTGCGAAGATGCCTCAGAAAGTAGTCCGTCCGGACGCGCCGTTCGAACGGTTAATGAGATGGTAATTTCCCTTCTTGAGCAGAGTGTGCTTGTAGTCCGTCTAGACACGCCATAAGGACAACTGGTAAGCGATGACTTCTATTACGGAGAGCAAGCTCGTTCGAGTAAGCTATCCGGCTGATTGCTTTATTTATCTGCTCCGTTTGACCGGACTAATGATCCGGTCGACGATTGATTATTCTCCACTAGGCCAGCTCGCTACGCTGCTTTTCAAGCGAGAGTAATATGTGATGACTGGCCGAGTGCTCCACTCGGTCGGCAAATTACCCGCTTTCCCTTGAAGACAATGTGGCCTCTTTGTTGACCGTTTTTACTTGGCTTCACTGACTTGGCTACTTTGTTGACCATCCTTGACCCGACTTCTCTTCATCCGGATCATGACATTTATAAAATAAAAAATTATTTTACATAATAAATATATTTAAAAATAATAATATTTATTTTAAATAATAATCATTTAAATTATGTAAATAAATTGAAATTGTATTTATTTAATATAAAATAAGAATAAAGATAAATGAGTAGATAATAAGACCGACAAATAATGAATAATAATATTAAAATGAATGTGAGAGAATGAAAATATTAATATTATATATATGTGACATGTTGATCATATTTTTTTTATAAGGTAGTGAGTATTATAACACCAACTAATACGGATGCCCTTAGAAAGCCTAACTATTACACTATTGACTCGAGCTAACGGATGCTCTCTTGACCATAATAAAATTATAAAGTGGGCAATATAGAAAGTTGATTATCAACCATGCCTTCTAATATCTATTGAATGTTTGAAAGTTAAAAATGGTAGGTTTTTAGGTCGTTAATCAGTTAATCATGAGTACTTTTTTAATTTTTTTCTGATAACTAATAGAAATTTTTTATAGGGTCAAATCGATTTGATATTAACTACTTCAATATTTTTATTGAATATTTGAATGTCCTTGAAAATTAATTAACAGTAGAGACCCTTTAAAAAAGTTATTTTATTGTTGAAATATTTATATTTTGCAATGATTTAAAAGGTAAAATAGATAGTTTGATCTGGAGTATTTTGATGATATCAACTGAATTAGTGTGTTTCTAAAAAATCTTGAAAAAGTCGAGGGTGATTTGAAAATTCCCTAATTAAGAAAAGCAGCTCCATTGACGATTCCCGTTCCCCTTCGTCTCTGATCTTCTCTTCGAACCACTCACTCCATCTTCCCGGCGTCACTTGACTAGGGTTCTCCGCTGTCCCTTCGCTTCGGTATTTGACGGAGATTGGAGCAAATTCTGCGGTGACTATTCAATTCTTGTTCCCGGGACAGTGACGACGCAGATTCCCGTTCTGTTCGGAGATCTCAGCTCCTGGGAGACAATAAAGGCTTCACCGAGGTTATCTTTTAACTGCTTTCTAGTTTCCAGATTCATTTTTTTGGTTTTTTCCTTCACCGAGGCTTCACCGCCGAATTCGTGTATCAGTATTAGAACTTTCGGTTGAGAATAAAGAATCCGGACGCACTATGCTTTTCTGTTCGGTGAAATTTCTGGTTCGTGTGAATCTCACATTGTTTGATGGTGATCATGGGAAGCGAGTTTAGTGCTAATTTAGAGTTAACCTGAGGCTCATCAACGCATTAAACTATGCTTTAGAAAGGAAGAATTTTAACTCCTCACTGTGCTGAAATCACTATTGCTTATTCTGTTTAGTGAAGCTTCCGTCCATTTAGATCTCACATTGTATGATGGTTATCACGGGAGGTGAGTTTAGTGTTTATTTAGAGTTAGGCTGAAGCTCATCAGTGCACTGAACTTCCTGAACTGTGTTTTCCTCAATGTCTTTTGTTGCATTTCTTTGTGATTGTTTGAGTAACCTTTAATTTGTTTTCTAAGTTCGCAATCTTATTATCTACTACATTTTAATAATCTCATATTCATAGGTTCGGGGAAAGTATTTTGTTACTGCCATTTGTTACGATCTCACATGGAATAGGTCTCCATGGAATCTAGATAGACTTAATAAGATAGACGTGAAGCATGCCTTAAGGGATCAATCTTCAAAGTATAAATCAAACCAGATGTTAATAAACAAATTAAGTCCTTAGAGTAGGTCAAATTAGGAGTTCATAAAAGAAGAGCAATTGCACACTATAATGGCATCAAATCAGTAATAAAGTTTCTTCCCATTTCATGGGTTGGGCTCTATCTCTCTCTGATTCTCTTATTCTCTCCGACATTGCTCCACTATCGTACCATTGCCTATCCATGACTCTTCCCTTTTCTCTTGGTTAAATTGCTTTTCCCATGTAAATGGCGTCTCTTATAGGTAAAAAGAAGGTTTTGCTACCCAACTCCAAGCTAGACTGAATATGCCTCATCATAAACTCGATCTCTCACACATGCCTATAGCAAATTTGTATCAAAACTGACTATAGGCGACAACGTCCTACAACACTTGCTTGATGCATTTAAGTAAATGACTAATGAATTGGCAAAATTCAACATGGATCTCTTCAAAGGTATCCCTCTCTATCTTTTGCACCATAGAGAAGAGCTCCAAAAAGGGATAACTTATGAGATCTTGTCTCTCCAAGTGCTATAGTTGTATGGGGATTACGACTAGGTGTCCTACCATCTTTTATCATCTTGAGAGTTGCTTGAATGGTTTCTAATGAATTAGCAAAAATCAACATGGATCACTTCAAAGGTCGCAATGGCCCCCACTTTATCATTTGCACATAGAGAGGAGCTCCAAGAAGGAATAACTTATGAAATTGCATCTCTCCGAGTGCTTTAGTCGTATGGGATAACGGCTAGGTGTCCTACCATCTTCTATCGTCTTGATGGGTCTCTTTTGCTTTTTCTAGTGACACCCATTGTGTATAGCTTTTCTTCCTCCTTTTTTTCACATGGTTAATCAGTGCTGATTTTTGCCAACTCATCAACTGTCTGCTTGATGCATCAAGCAAGTGTTGCAGTATGTTGTCGCCTAACCTGATTTTACAATTTCTTATAGGCATGTGTGAGAGATTGAGTTCACATGCAAGATGTGTTCAGGTCTGCTTCATTAGAGTTGGTTGTGAGATCCTTGTTTTTCCCTCTAGGAGTCACCTTCTTCAATCTGGACCTATTGAACCAAGAGAGAAAGGAAGACAATGGTGAGATGGCGGAACAATGTCAGAGAGAAATAAAGCATCCTAGAGAGAGAAAGCACAGGAGGGCAAGAGAATTGTGTTATTACTCTGATGTCATTATAATGTGCAAGGACTCTCTTTTTTTTTGTAGACTCTTCATTCAATGACTTGCCATTTGATTTATTCTCCCAAGAGTAATCCCTTGGAGGATTGTTCTACGTCTATCTCATTGACCTTATCTATCTCATGGAAACTTATTCCATGTAGGATTGCAACACATTTATTTGATAACCGTAGAATTATTGTGTTATGTTCGCTATTTTCATCAAATATTTAGTACTTCTATTCAATGATCCTTAGCACTTGTTCTGACAATATATTGTCATTTGACAGTATGATGCGAGCCATGATTTAAGATGTTACACAAGAGCAAGATCAAGTTGGCTGCGCTAGTGGGGATCACATTTTCTGTATTTTCTTTGCTTGTGCATCTCTTAGTTGCAAATTACACGGTGGGGGGATTTAGACAGTACAAGTTACAAGATGACTATCCATATCCATTGGGACATGTATGTCATTGTATATCCATACTTATCTGCATGCTTTTCTTATGCTGTTGTTTCTAATAATGATGTAAATCGAGGATTTTTCTTGGGTAGCCAAATTTTAAACTCATTCTCCACCTTAAGATTTGCCAATGTGTTTTCAAGTACAGTAATTGTACTGATATTCTTACAGAAACCTCGGCCTCGAAGGTTATGGGGTCCTGTGGCTTCTTTGGAGGTCTTGCATTCATATGCCAAGCCGAGACGTTCATACTCCCATGGTATTCATGTTATTTTGGTTTTCATTTGATAACAACATATTTGTCATGTGTCTTTATATCAAATTGTCATTGGATGATCACTATTTCACTTAATTAATAGGCACAAGTCAGAAACAATAGGTTTTATAGTTTTTTTTAAAATTTTTTTGTATTATAATGTTGGTAAAATAGGCAAAGCAAGCATCAGTGTAATTGTTAGGAAAGCATCACTTTTGATTGATATATCTTGGGGCAACTAGTTTATTGCTAAGAATATTCATTGACGTCCATTCTTCTAGCTGTACTTGTGCATCTCAGAACAGGATTAAGGTACTTGTAGTCTTGTATGACTGAAAAACTTCTACCTTATAAACTTGCTAGGATGAATTTCTTTAAATTCAAAGTTTTTGGGTTCTTTTTTACTTCACTAGTCTCTTTTTTTTTTTTTTTAATTTCTCCCTTTTCAAGTTGTTACTATATTACAGTTCCAAATCAGCAGAATGGTTTCATATATGCAAAGATCTTTGGTGGATTCGAGAAGATAAGATCATCGGTATGTCAGACTTTCCCCTAAAGTCTACACGCTTCCAAAATTAGATGTATTTCTTTATCATGGAACATTGCTTAGTAATCTTCGAGACTTTTATCTTTCCATTATTGTGTGGGCATATATTCAGTCTAACTTCATGGCTGTTTTGGTTTCTTGTTGACAAATTGAGTTTGCCTGTATTGTACAATTAGTACTACTCATAAGATATTATTCTTGCAGATCTGTGACCTTGCTGCTATTGCAAAACTCTTAAATGCAACACTTGTCCTTCCAGAGATCCAACAAAGTGTCCGATCGAAAGGCATCAGGTCTACCTGAGATGCTTTTGTTTACGCTTATTGTTAATGCTTTACATTCTTCTTCTGATCATCAGTTTTTGCATACCAGCCCAAGATTTAAGAGTTTTTCTTATCTCTATGACGAAGAGCAGTTCATATCAGCACTTTCAGAGGATGTTGTCATTGTGAAAAGTTTACCAGCAGACATGAAGGAGGCTAGGAAAAAGGCGAAATTTCCTTCAGTATCACCCAAATCCTCAGCTTCCCCAAACTTTTATATCAGAGATGTGTTGCCTAAATTTAAAAAATCTAAGGTTATTAGGATATTAATTTCTGATGGAGGATGCCTTCAGGTATGATACAACGGTCCATTTAAGCTATTAAACTTAAATCATTTTCTTTTGACCTAAATATGTTTTTTAAGTATAAATAAATTTGAAAATAATATTCCCTTTGGATAGCGTCTCTTAAATAGGAGCATTGTCTTCTCCGAGAACTAGCATATGAAAGTTATGTTAGATCTAGTGAATAGTGACAGTGTTTAACACATCACATGCACAGTAATTTCTTTGAAGCACTATAGTGTTCATCGATAAGATTTTGCAACCATTCCCATCTCTGAATGCTTCTCGTAGATCATCACAGACTATTATTGGTTGTAGCATATTACTCTGATGAAAAGATTTCTTAAATCTTGCAACTAATGAAATTTAATACATATATAGCCAAGTCATCTATGAAACTGATATTGCCTTTTTAGTCCAATGTTTTGGAGTTTATGTGAAATCCTGAATATTTTCACCTCTTATCCATCCTTTCTGTAGGCAATTCTTCCGTCAAGCATGGATGAATATCAGAGGCTTAGATGCAGAGTTGCTTTCCATGCTCTTCAATTCCGCTCAGAAATTCGGGCACTTGGTAACAGGATAGTAGAGAGGTATCACTTTAGCTAAATCCTGATGTGCATTAAATAATTGAACAATTATTCTTAATAAATTTTTCTGTTGAAGTGGATTTGTTTTTTGCTGAAGATTTTACAGTTTGAAATGCCAAATTGTTAGTATTGGAGTCCATTTAAATACAGTTGATATGAAATTGAATTCTATTGCAGGTTACGAGCAACTGGCAGCCCTTACTTATCTTATCACCCAGGACTTATGAGGGATGTTCTAGCATTCCATGGCTGCGCTGAACTTTTCCAGGTTTGGAACAGTGATATAGTAAATTTTGTTTTTCTGTTTTCAATTCTCATTCACTATTTAACTAATTTCTCTGTTGTTTAACATGCTGCGTTTTAACGCTCTTTGGCCAGGATGTTCATACTGAACTTATCCAGTATACTAGGAAACAACTGATAAATCAAAGAGTGATTGCTGATGATCTCGTTGCTGATTCATTTGCTCGAAAACGAAATGGTTCATGTCCTCTCATGCCCGAAGAGGTAACTGTACTCAATCATTCGAAGTAATATGGTATTGTATGAGCAATGCTGGTGCAACGGTTAGCAAACCAAAATATATCTCATTTTGAAAGTGTTTTGAGAAGCACTCTATGGTTCTCTACCTCCATACAAATAGTTCAAAGTCATCTTTAGCATGCCTACTTAAGTTTCATTGCCTTTATGCCAATGGTCAAGAGTTTAATGTTTCCACATTAATAAATCATAGCCGACCAAGATCTTCCAGCTTCCAAAAAAAGATTTAATATTTGTTATTCACATATTGGTTTGCATTTCTGCTCACTTATGAAATTTAAATTTCCCACTCAACTGCCTTAAAAAAAATTCTTCTAAGAATATTTCAAAGTGCAATAGCTAGAGAATGTAAGAGGTTCTCTCAGAAAGTACAATACCCACAAGTTGTTTCCTCTCTATCTCTATCTCTATCTCTATCTCTATCTCTCACATGCATGCACACGCGTAAATACATGCACAAATTGCACATCTTTAGCTTGGTCTCTTGTGGACCTGTCATTATCTATGGGCATTGTTATCCTCTATTTGCAATAAGATGGTACACTTTCACACTTTGAATAATATAACTTTGTATGCCACAGATTTGGACCAGCACAATAAACCTTCCTAGTGCATTTGATTTATTTCATTTCATGTGGTGGTTTTATTTGGATTATCATGAATTGCTATTACCTAGACTTTATCCAAGTGACACAATTTTGGATATTTCCTTTAGTGAGGTAAAAAAAGTACAATCTATTAGTCATGTGTATGTATAGGGCACTTAATAAAAAAATAAAAATTTCCCCTACTAATGTCCTATATTGACTTTCTTACTCTAGGTTGGTTTCAATGAAGGTGCTTTAAATTTTACTTTGAACTATGAATAACTCTACTATATCTAGATGTTGTTTTGTTTAATTTCTATAATATTCTCTGTTTACTTGTGAGTGATGATTTCTTTTATATTTTTTATTTAAATTTTAGTTTGATTTTCTGCAGGTTGGACTTATTCTTCGTGCAATGGGTTATCCTGCAAATACTATAATCTACTTGGCTGGTTCTGAGACATTTGGAGGGCAGAGGATTTTAGTTCCTTTACGAGCTATGTATATGAACTTAGTAGATCGTACTTTCTTGTGTAGTAAGAAAGAGTTGTCAAGCTTGATTGGTCCTGAATATCCTCTCCCTTTAAATATTCCTCAGCTTCCTCCTGTGAAGAGTGAGAAACAACTTATTGACGAGTGGAAAAAGGCTGGGCCCTGGCCACGACCTCTCCCTCCACCTCCTGCAAGGCCCTTTTATCAGCATGAAAAGGAGGGTTGGTATGGTTGGGTTGCAGAGACTGATGCAGAGCCAGATCCTTTGCCTATGGATTTGAGGAACCAAGCACACAAGTTAATCTGGGATGCACTTGATTATTATGTTTCTGTTGAAGCCGATGCATTTTTTCCTGGGTTTAACAATGATGGTAGTGGTTGGCCTGATTTTTCAAGTTTAGTAATGGGCCACCGACTATACCAAACAGCATCTGGAGTAACCTATCGTCCTAATAGGTAATTTCTTCAATATTGATTTGTTACTTGTGTGAATTGGAAAACAATCTTTCTGAGCATTTGACATATGTTAGGTTTTCCAAAAAATGGTGCATTTGTTTTTATTTATCATTTGAGTTGTTTGCATCGCTCCTAATGTTAATTTTTGAAATTTAGTTTATTTATGTCTGGAAGATCTATTATAGTTGAGAAACATATAAGAGGGATTGTCATGGCTTATTGACTGAGGAACAGTTTACAATAGAGTTCCTAAACAGTTATTGTAATGAAAATTTGAGAAGAAAAAATAATTAGTAATTATACCGTTGTGATAAAGGACATGCACGATAGTTTAGTGATGTTGTGAAGCTCTTATTTATTTATTTATTTTACATGACTACTAATGAATTTTTTAGTAGGACTGAGGTTCAAAGTTCACATGAGTTTTACTCTTTAAGATCGTTCCATTTAAGTTGTTTACTTTTATAAATAGCACTGCACCGTTGAGATATTAATTAAATTTAAATTTAGAGAAACTAATTACAAAAATATATTAAAAAAACATCTTGATTAACAAATATCAGCCAAAATTTCATTAGTAGAATTCGTCACACAATAAAGCATGCCTAGTTTTGCAAAATATATTTCTCTTCAACACTGCCACGCAAACCATATTAATGTGATAATTAATGAGATTGTAAATAAAATAAACACGATTCTTCAATGTGAAGAGGATTTTTTTAAAAATAATATAGTTTTTAGATTATGTAGAACTAATACTGAATATATGTAGGTTTAGTATCGAAAACGAGTGGAGGAATAGTTAATATTTGAAGATAGGAAGTCTATCCAAGAGTAGTAAAATATTTTGAAAGGAATTTTTGGAATCTTGCATTATTGTGTTTCTATTATGCAAATATAAAACTTCATGAAAGTACTGAAATTGAAAAATACTTTATGAGCTAGAAAGTGAGCATTGAGCGGTTAGGAAATATGTACCAGAAGTTAATGTGACAGTGAAGAAAATGATGAGTTAGATATGTGGAATTATTAGGAAAAAAATAAAAATATTATTAGAAAAATTAAATGTTAGATGATAAAACATGCTTGCGATATAGAATTGCACAGATTAACAAGGTTTGATGTGTTGTAATCCTAGACAATATCCCTATGACTTAATGGATGAACCAATGACCATAATTTTCAGCAGAAATTACTTTGATATTTAAAGGGCTGCAGGAATTTTCTTTTCCTCTGTAGCAGCATTTTTTTTACTCACAAGCTACCTGAGGAAAGAATCTCACAATTTGGACATCTACACGATCTTATATGGAACAGAAAAGATTAACTAGATTGGTATGCTGCAGAAGTTACTTTGGTATTTAAAGAACTGCAAGGATTCTCCTTCCTTTGCAGCATCACTATTGTTTATGGCCAAGCTACTCGAGGAAAGAATTCCACAGATTTGGGATTCTATGCATTCTCATATGGTTCAAATTCCATTCCAAATAGTGATTAGTATTATCTTTTTACAAAAGCTTTTAAATTAGTGCGTAATTGAACTGATATGCAGATTACCATCTTTGGAAACATTATAAATGCTAGAACACCCTTTCTCTTTTCCTTCCTTTCCCTCCTGTCTCATTTTCAGGTCTGTGCCCCCAAGTCTGGACGGGTAAAAAGTTGGAAGTGTTTTTTCCCCCAAAAATGTTAATCTGATGGACGCTTTAGTCTGTTCATGCTATGGAATAATGGAATCACTTGAATGATTCTTCAATATTAAGGGTTGTTTGGTATTATTACTTTCAGCTTTACCATTGAGATGTGCAAATTCTCTCTATAGAAATTCTATATTTAAAAGACTTGGAACTGCATTTGTTTCTGTATGATGAACATAGTGAAGTTTTCCTTTCACCAGAAAAATACTTGCTGAGTGGTTCAGCTCTGTACATGATAATCTATATCATCCACCACATAATTGGACAACATTGGTGCGGGATCATCTTAACAGGAGCTTGGGTGTGAATGGATTCATTGCAGAGTTTGAATCATCAAAATCTGTATCTTTTCTTTCACACCCTTTCCCAGAATGCTTTTGTAGAACTTCCAAATCTACAGTTATCCCTGACCATGCCATGAGCAACAGTCTCAAGTCGCAATACATAAGTGAGGATGAATGCCCTGAATGGATGGTTCACGGCCTAGCAATGGCCTTCTCTAATGCTCCTGCAGCCAAAGATGATGATGTTGAGGAGGATGAATTTCAAGAAGATGATGAGGCAGTGGCGGAGGCTGAATCTGATACTGGGAACATAAGTGATGTGAGTAGATCCATCGAGCAAGATGATGAGATGGATCCAGATGATTAAGTTCTTAAACGGTATGTAGACGTTGAAAATATTCAATTTTCATGTTGCCTTTCATCAGGAGGCTTGGAGCACATGCCCAGATGGTAATGGTCTAACCAGACTTGCAGCTAATGAGTTTGCCATGATTCTTTTTGTCTGCTGCAAGCAATCTCGACGAGCGCAAGTGCTTACCTCCAATGATTTAGTGTGGCTCTTGCTGTGTCTTCTTATCTTCTTATACAGTCTCAGTATGAAAATTAACCACCCCAGAGCATTCTTTTTCCTGCCCTTTTCTTGAATCTTTGTTCCAAGTTGATCTTGTATATTTTGATTTGTATTTGTTTAGGATACAAATTAGCATGGGAAGGAGTAAATTTTCTTAACTTTGTACAAGCTTCTCAGCTATTGACTTGCTAATCTTTGTGGACCTAAATTTTCGTGGTGGTTTTGTTTCAGCCAGGCAGTAAGCCTTAATTGGACTTTCTTTACTTTTTACCTGCATGGGATGTGCGTGAAATGTGATAAAATCATCCCTACTTGTCTCTCTTTATATAGTAAAAGGTGACAAGTTCATCCTAAAAGTCTCTCACCTTCCGTCTCATAGAGAGATTAAGAGAGTAAATAATGGTGGTTGAGTGGTCTTTTTGAGTAGGAGGGATTGTCCTTCTAAAGAGTCTTTACTCATGTTGATCCTGTCTGATCGGGGAGCGGGTGGACCCGGGTGCAGACCTCACAGGCTGGACTCGGAGAGGGTGTCGACGTG
>JBBPFQ010000107.1:1500488-1510710 GCA_037974815.1 Kaempferia elegans | reverse complement strand
CCATGCGCTCGGATATGTGATATAAAAAGCACTTCAACTAGCAGCTAGTGGACAACATTCTAAGCAACTTCCATAATTGCGCGTTGGTCCAAAAAAGTTTTCTACGACGTAGAAATGACACTTCTGATGACCAAAAGCTTGACTCTTCGAATCTTTAAGTCGTCGGTATACATTTTGTTAATTGCACTTAAAATCTTATTCTTGTAATTGACTTTTATGCTTGTGATATTCGATGTGATAGTAGATTGACCAAAGTAAACACTCAAAGAATGTGAGCCTTGGAGTGTGAGTCACCATAGGCTCCAAACTAAGTAAAACTTAGTTGTATTAGTATTGTTAATTTTCTTTCTATTCTATCTTTATTCTGAAGCGTTTATCTCCGATTTCTTTACACGATCATTTTATAAAATATTTGAAAAAGCCATGAGCGCTATTCACTCCCCCCTCTAGTACTTTTGATCCTACATTATAAGAATTTTGTGACATTTATTGATGACTACAGTTGGTTTACATAGATTTATTTTCTCAATTCCAAATCTGAGGTCTTTTCAATTTTAAGACTATTATTACATATGTTAAAACTCAATTTTCTATTGTCATTAAAGTTCTTCGATCTGGTTCTGGGGGTGAATGCATGTCTGATAAATTTCACAAATTTTTAAAAGAAAATGTTATTCTCTCATAACGCTTTTGCCTGTACACACTCCAATAAAATGGTGTAGTAGAGCAAAAAAATAGTCATCTTTTGGAAGTTGCTTGTACTTTGTTACTTGAATCTTCCGTTACACCTAAGTTTTGGGTAGAAGCTTTATCTACAATAGTTTATCTCATCAATAGACTACCTTCTCAAATAATGCACTTTGAATCTCCTTATTTTTGTCTTCATCAACAACATCCTCAATATGGGCAGTTACATACATTTGGTTGTCTTTGTTTCGTTTATTATCTCATCATGAATGACATAAGCTTTCTTCTGTTAGATGTACATTTATGGGGTATAGTAGTCATCACAAGGACTTTGTTTGCTATAATTCTTCTACTAAGAACTTTCATATTTCTCGTAATGTTGTTTTCTTTAAAAGTCAATGTTTCTTTTCAACTTGTGATCGATCATCTCTTGATATTGTTGTTCTTTCAAATTATGATGACTTATCATCCTCTCTTGTTTGAGTCATGCCGAGGTATGTAAATCAATGGCACCCTTCTCCATCGTTTCTTCCTAATCCAAATCCACCATCTCATCCTGCTCCACCTATCATGAGATGCTCTAATAAAATATTTCATCCTCCTAATTGGTATGACTTATATCATACATCATTTAATGCTTTATCTTCTATTTTGGCTCCTTCGTTTTACTCACAAGAAGTTAAGCATGAGTGTTGGCAACAACAATGCAAGAAGAACTTCAAGCTTTACAATATAATTTTAGTACTACAAGTTAGTTTGATGTGATCAACCAAATTAAGTTAGGTCTTGTTGTGTTTAATCCTTGTGTCTAAGTGTACAAGAACTTAGAATTACAGGAAGTCAAGTGAAAGACGCAGCGGATGAGAAGGATATCACAAGCATCAAGTTGATCGGCTCGACGCATCTGAGAGATGAGAAGCTATGGAAGAATATATCGGCTGAGCGAGGACATATGTAGTGGTCCAAGGGATGAGAAGGTAGGGAAGAAGCCTACTCGAGGAGAAGGACATAAAATGAGTTCAGGTGAGCTCAATTCTGGATGTCCGATCAATCACCTAAGTGGCCGGAGCAGGAGATAGAAAAATTAATGTGGAGTTGACTTTTCCCAAACTGCCCAGGGTGCCTAGACCACCATGGTACACCAAGAGGTGCCTCGTCGAGCCATTATCGCATGGATTAAATTTTGTCCCACATCATCAGTGATCCAAGAGCTTGGACTGGTTCGAGTGCTCGGGAATGAATAAAATATTATTATGAAGCAGTTTGCGAATGTGCTACGATGAGGATAGAGGCATCCACATGGGGGCGCCAAGGATGTTCCACATCACCTAAGTGATAAGTTTGACCAATAGGCTATAAATAGAGCCCTAGTTCAACTAGTTTTGACAACACACTTTCTGTACTATGATTTTCACTGTAGTTTTTCATTTCCATACTTTTAACGATTATACGAGGCTTCTTAGCCTCCGACCTTGCTCGAATAAGATGATTTTTTTACTAATGCTTAATTTTCTTTGGATTAACAACCATTCTGGTTATAACCAAGTAAATCTGGTTGTCTCATACTTACTTTTTATGCATTTAATTCCATTCTTTTTAATTAAGTGTGTATTTGTTTAAGCCTAAAATTTTGAGAAAGGTTTCATTTTTATTTTAGGCAATTTACTCCCCTTTTGCTAGGCACCAAGGAACCAACAATTGGTATCAAAGCCCGGTTACTTCAGAAGGATTAACCGTCAATTGAAGCAAAGAAGGTGATGGCCAGAAGCAGCATTCAACCCCCAAAATTTGAAGGAGAATTCGTTCTTTGGAAACACAAAATGGAGGTATACTTTAAAACATATTTTTGATATTTGTTTTAATCTTAAAATATGATTTTGAAGCACCCAAGGATGAAAATGGAGAACAAAAAGGGGAACACCTTTATTGCAAAAAGCAGGCTAATTTTGTGGCCATCGACAAAGTAGAATTTTATCTGCTAACCATCCGGCCATCTCGAGAGGTCAACTAAATTGGCACCTATAACTCCACTAAAGATCTTTGGGAGAAATTCCTGGAACTCCATCAAGGTACCTCGGAATCCAAGCTAGCGAGATGAGACTGTTAGTGCAAAATCCACTGATAATCAAACTTATATTTTAATATATGACAATGAGTTTAAAGTCAATCCATGTATTTGATATATTTATGAGATTTGTATACTCATACAACCTGATGGATCTAGAGGATCATACACCAAGTAGAAAACCTAGATAGGTTGAGAGAACTAGGCTGACCTAGTCCAAATAGGTCAGGAGGACCGGATACCTAGCAAGAGGACTAGGTGGCTTAGTGTAGACCAAACATCAAGGCAAGGAAAGACATGGTGGGTCAGAGATCGGACATCAATTCTGAGAGTTTGAAATATGGCAAGTTAAGCGCTTAGAGTGAGTGTAGTAAGATTGTATCCTAGTAGGGATAAACCTTAGGTGGTGATCCAACTAAAAAAATCAGGGGATTTCCTTTTAAGATCAAGATAGGTCTAACTGTCTTTATCATGCACATATATTTATATTATGACTTTGTTTTGCATGGTATATATATTTTTTGGTCTAACATTATTTTGCAGGATAAAATGTGCTAACATGTTTTTGTAGGTTTTCCATCGACAGAAAGACATATTCAGTCGATTGATAAATCAGTTGTTCCATCGACAAAACAATTTGTCCAGTCAACGGATCAGTCGAATCCAACGGATCAGTCAAATCCAACGAATAAGATCAAAGCATAAAAGGAAAGTCATGATCAGTTGATGGAATATACTGATCAATCGACAAAACACCGTAAATTTTTTGGATATGATCTACTATAGTAAACAAGGAAGGCTACAGGTTCAATCGACGGATCAGGAGGATCAGTTGACGGAACAACATGATTTTGGGGATTTGACAGATCGGATTGTTGCACACAAGGAAAGCTTTTCTATCTGCCGACTGATAGACTAATCAATCAATGAAATAATTATTCGTCGACTAAACGAAGACCATAAAAGAAGCTCTCGAGCTCTGAGCCAGTGCAACCATCTTCTAATTTTCTTCTACGCTCACTCACTGTTCGTGCAAGCTACGATTACTATAAGGCCAGGAGGCTTCTGATAACTTGCGCTACTTCTTATATCCATTGTTGTCGGTGCATTTACTTTGATTGCATATTATACTCATACTTGTAATAACTCTTCATCATTTAGTGGATTGCCCAATGAGTTCGATCGATGATCATGGACCTTGGAGTAGGAGTTGACACAGGCTCTGAACCAAGTAAAAAGAAGCATGTCCCCTACTTTTGTTTTACTTTATTCCGCTACTAACTCCAATATTTTAAAAAGAAAAGAAACAATTTTCTAAGGTAATGAGATTCACCTCTCTCTCTCTCTACATGATCCTATAGAGACATCCTGCGAAATTAGCTAACGAACCTCTGGGTGAAGAAGGGAGAGAAGGTGGAGCAACTTCATGCAAAGATCAAGGAATTAATCACCCAACTCAACAACCTCGGGGAAGCGGTAACGAATTTGGACTCACTCTGATACACGCTCAATGCATTTCTAAGAACACAAGAATGGTCAGCCTTAGTAGATACATACTACATCTCCGAGGAGTTGGAGGTAAGTACTGTAGAAGAATTATTTTCAACTCTTGAATTACACGAGTCTAGATGTACAGGAGTTATAAAAGAAATGGAGACAAACCAAAATGTAGCACTACTAGCCAAAAAGGACGAAAAATACTCAGAAACATCCCTCAATGAAGACAAATAAGAATTTTTGGTAAGAACAATGTCAAAGTTTTTTAAAACTAACAAATTTAATAGTCTCAGCAAGAAAACCCTCTCAAAATAAAAGGAGGGTTCAGCGCTACAACTGTCATGAAAAAAGGGCATATCAAGGATAGCTACTCGAATCTAAAGAACTAAGAAAAGGAGAAAGGGCCAAGTAAATCCAAGAATAAGAACCTAAGAGCTATGTGGGACGAGACGTCATCCAAGTCTGAGCTGGAAGAGTATGCCAGACTAGCACTACTGGTGGATCATTAGAAGGATGACAAAAGTACTTCAGTGATAAGCATTAATAAAGGGGGAGAAACTTCTGAAGAGAGCAGCGATGAAGGGGGAGCATGGAATAACGAGATAAACACGGTAAGTGAGGTATGTTATGTTGGAAGTGTGCTTGGAGGGCACACGTTGTCATATGAATAACACACATTGCCAAGGGAGTGGGGGTGATATCCACTCTTCTCCTTGTATAAAAGCGTCCAAGAAAATCAAAGGGGAATCATCCAAGCGCAAAAGAGAAGAGAAGAACATTTGAAAGGTTGGGAACAAAGATTTGGTTTGTGACCTACGAAAGCCTTTCGATTACGTTATCGCCCTTCCGATGATAAGCACTTCCATCTGCAGTGGAATCAGAATGACAAGGATTTGTAAATATTTACAATCTACAATTTCAGTATCGTTTGTATCATGCAGCTCAAAAATGCAACAATGGTATCAAAGCTATCACAGATTTTAAATCCATGATCTTGACATCTATTAGATTAGTAATCACTGTAAATGAATAATCTGTTCCTTACCTCTAAGTTACCCTGTTCACTCTGTTTGCTGAGAAAAATAGTAAAATCGTGACCGAGTTGTGATTAGCAACTGAAACCATGAAACCATGCCCAAATCCCAGCAATAGCATCAAGATCTTGTAGAGTTTGTCTCCGTTGAGTTCTGCCGTTGCCGATGAATTGGAGATGGATTTTGCACCATCGTGTTCCACCATCACCAAGGGAGATCCCGGTCAAGTCACGATTTGTAGCCTTCACTGGATGCAATCGCGAGTCGTGATTGATGCCATTCTAAGGAGTAGTCACAATCTGCAGTTGTCTTTCAGCTTAGAGTGCATCAACTGCAGGCCATGGAGTTTTTTCTCCGACATTGGCTGAGGGGCGAAATGTGCAGTTGTTAGTGGTGGAAGAAAATGAAGCTCATGATGGCGACGGTTAAGGTTTTGCTAATAGTGGTTAGCGGTAGCATCGACAATTGTTGGCGAAGAGAAGGTGTAGCAACGGCATGAGGTGATTGTGTTGCAGCGGCGACTGATCCAAAAGGGGTTAAACGAAACATTAGGTTTCGTGTATCTTTATAAAATTAAAAAAAAAATCAAGGTTTTGTTTTAACGTTAGCATGCCTTCGTTATTTTTACATGGAAATAGAATACATTTTTTTTATTAATACATGCATTACAAAATAAATTAAAATGAGGTTTCTTGATCTATTATTTAATTAATTGGGTTGGATTTAACCAATTTGATTTGAATTAAATGATTTGGAATTTTACCAATTTGATTTGAATTAAACGATCGTGTTTGCTGAACTAGATCAATAATATTATTGCAAAAAAAACGAATTTTGGGACGAAAATATTTTCGTCCCAAACCTGTCGTTACAGAAGTTGGCAACGAACAAAATCTAAATTCGTTGCAAAATTTAGCAACAAATCGTGTTTTTGTCACCAAATTTGTTGCAAACTTTTGGTAATGAAAAACTAATTTTGTTGCAAAATTTCGCAACGAAAAGGTATTTGTCGCTAAATTTGTTGGAAATTTTGTAACAAAAATAAAATTTATCGTAAACTTTTTACAACGAAAAATAATTTTTGTTATAAAATTTAGCAACAAAAAATAATTTTGTTACCAAATTCGTTACAAATTTTGCAAAAAAAAAAAAAATCATCCCAAAATTTTTGCAACGAATGTTAATTTTCGTTGCAAATTTTAACAACGAAAAATAATTTTGTCGCCAAATTCGTTGCTACATTTGCAACAAAAACAAATTCATCCCAAAATTTGAGACGAATTTAGGGACGAATCTGTAAATTCATCCCAGATTCTACGACGAATTTATATTCGTCCTAGAATTTAGGACGAATTTAGGGACAAAATATTTTTGTCCCAAAATCTCAAGTTGCATGACGTCTCACTACGCAAGGGATATTCATGGTTTGTCTCATGTTAGACAAGAAGACATAAAAATGATCAAATGAATGTGAATCAAGAAATCCATGCCTCATCAATGATCAAAGGTTGCTACATACCGAAGGTCATCGGTCATTGATGCCTATAGCAGATTCGATTGCATCAATGACTTCAGAATCAGTAGCTAGACAGGGGAAATCAAAAAGGCAGAAAGAAATCTTGTAAACCCCTGGATGCCATGAATTCGAGAGCATTTGGATTCAAGTAATTAGTTTCATTCTCGTTTGGATTCTACATTATTATCTTGGTATTTCTATGACAGTTCAACGTCGAAAGAATTGCACATGGAATGGGCATCACGCATCTCGAACTTAACAATTGACATTGTGTGAACTTTCTTTTGCTCGTGTGACCTCTCTGTTAAGAATTGATGTTGGTGACTGGGCCCTTGAACCAGTGCCTCGCACTCAGCAACCACGATGTGACGGTGAGGACGAAGAGGCCGCCCACCGCAACAGGAGTATAGTTGAGGGTGTCCTTCGTTATAGGATACTCAACGGGCAAGGAGAAGAAAACAGTGATGGTCGCAACCCAAAGGACAGCAACCCAACCAACAAAGGCACCGTAGCGGCCGAGGTTGAAGGGACCTGGCACGAACCTATTGCGTGCCAAGGTCACTCGGAAGAAGATAGGCAGTGCATAGGCAATGTAGAGTCCTATGGTGGCTATAGACACCATTGCTTGGAATGCCACCATACTTACCAGATACTGCAAAAAAAAAAAAAAGTTAGTTTGTTTGGTTCACATCTATGACAAAAAACTCTTAAGCTTGTTTTCACTATCAACGTATGTGGATCTATAAAAGGTCATGTTTTTGTCTACAAATTGAACATTTGTCTAAAAAATCGACGCTAGCGGGCAACCTAACATGTAACCCTCGTCCTTTTTCATCAGGACTTGGGTTTTGGCTTTGACGGATTTAAGTTTTTGTGTACAAATGAACTTCAAATTTAGTATTGTCAATACAGTGCCAGAAATTTTAGTAGACAAGAATGGAACAAAGACGTCTAGATGATGATGAGGTCAATGACAATGATGATAAAGGAAGCAAAACTCTTAGGCAGAGTATTGCCTAATCACATGATTCTATAAGTAATAACAGAATTAAGAGGGATAAGGACAATGAGATAGAAATAATACCGTCAACGCCATGCAAAATGCTATGAAAGCAGAGAGCCAAACTGCATTTATCGGAACTTCTTGTTTGTTGACTTTGTGCCAGAATGATGAAAAAGGCATGGCTCCATCTCGAGAGAATGCGTATACCATTCTACATCCAAGCATAACGATGAGATCTCAACAGAAGTTTGTACTTAGTAGAGAGAGTAAATTTTAGACGTCAATTAGCACAAAAGCTTTGGCAATGTATAGTCGATTACCTGGAGTTGCTTGTCACACAACTCATGCCACAAAAGAATATCGCAATCGCCACAATACCTAAGCAAACAATTCCACCAACGCCACTTCCGTATCTATTTTTGAAGGCGAGATAGAATACTTCAGCGATTGCATAACCACCAGCATCATTTTCAGGGTTTAAAAGATAGGGAATATTGGTAACTGCAAATGTGATACCGAGGAGGTAGCCCCAACCAACAACAATTGATATGCCAATGGAACTAATTATTCCTTTCGGACCATTCTTGTCTGCATTTTTAGTTTCCTCTGTCTGAAATAGAAAAATGTGAAGAGCACTCTCTGATCATCGATACAGTAAAACACTTGAGATGGTGTCAAAGGTTACAAATATGTTCAGTTTGTGTGCTATACAGCTTCAGTTGAGGTTATTTGGATTACGAATCAATGCAATAGTCATTTAGTTAATATGAAACTCAAATAGGATGTCCTGATAGAAGTTTTGAACCTCGAATGTGGAACAAATATAAAATATGAAGTCAAATAATTACTTTCATGCAGCGAACATTTCTTATATCAATTAGAGAAGTACCAAATTACTAGCCAGTGATTAATTATGATAGTAAATTCCCAATACCAAATAAGTAACCTGGCTTACCAAGCTAATAGTTAGAAAATTCTGTAATTTTAGACAAGTATTCATACCATGTGAGCAGATGCGTCGTATCCTGTCACTGTATATTGGCTCATTAGGAGTCCTAAAACAAAGATGTAGAATTTGTTGTGGATTCCAGCATCATTTTCAGTGTTAAAATGAGTGAAGACAAATTTAGCACTGGCCCTTTCAGTGGCAACGGTAGGTATTAGGATCATTAGGACAAACACACCTGATGAAAATCATCCTATTAAAATCTCGATAAGGGGGAAAAAAGCTGTCCAGAGGTTTATATGAAAATTCAAGAACTGGGAAGAGAATAAATTGGCACACACCTACAAAATTCCATGCAGCAGCTAACTGTCCAAATAATGATAGCCAACTGATAGGAAGGCTGTTTATTATAGCATGGACCAAGAGAATTCCCCCGTGGAAAGCAATGACCACGTATTTGGAAGCTGAGTACCCTCCTCCATTGTTTCCACCACTACTAAGTAAGATAATCACTTGAAGTAGCTGAGCTAGAGAGAAGTCTACACTGGTTGTAACAGCCCACTGCAAGAAAAAATTTCTTTCTTAAACACCATCAGAAGAGGCAGCCTGCGGTCAACAATCGAACTGAGGAATTACTTATTTGATCACCTGCCCAACAATGTTAAACCTGCATAGAATTAGATCATAGATGTTAAGGATTTTATCCTTCTCAAGTATTATTGTATAAGTATTGCAATTAGCAAATCTCCGTGCACATCAGATTGTCTTAAGAGGACCGCGCCAAACTATTAATAGAACAAGGAACAAGTATTCTCATGAACAATTGAAATTGTCGGAGCTTCTAAGAATGCAAAACTCATTTATTTACTTCTTTTTTTTTCTACCTATTTATGAGAAAACATGAACTTTCAAGTTTGAGATTTGAATTCAAAATTTAAAATTTGCTTAGAATCATCACTCTTCTCTATAAATGTTCAAGTGTTCCAGAGGCACTAAAAGATACTGCAAATAGAGCTAAAAGTTAGGGTTTCCAACTATCATGGATTCACAAGTTGTTGTTGTACGTTGGAGACTTTCCTGAAACTTTATCAATAGAGACCAACACAGAAAAGACGACAAATAGCAGTATCAGAAATGACGTATCAGAATATCGAAGCTAAACTTTCATCGGATAATAGTGAAATCAAGTAGGCGTACCATCCGGTGATCCAGGAGGCGAAAGGCGCCCATTCCCGTCCGGAGAGCCTGGCGCTCCAGTAGTACAATCCGCCGGAAGTCGGGTAGGAAGAGCAGATCTCCGCCATCGACAGCCCCACGAACATGGTGAAGAAGCCGGCGACGAACCACCCGTAGGTCATGGTGACCGTCCCGCCGTACCGGAGCCCGGTGTTGTAGAGCGTGGTGATGCCCGTCAGCACGGAGATGATCGAGAACGAGAACGCGAAGTTCGACAGAACCCTAGCACCAACCAATA
>JBBPFQ010000107.1:1392461-1405026 GCA_037974815.1 Kaempferia elegans | reverse complement strand
GAAATAGGTATTTTAAATGTAAATGGACACAAATAAATACTAATGTTGAATGAAAAGTAATATTTTTATTTCAAAATCATAAAAAAATAATAAATTGATATAAAACTTGGATTACATATGTTCCTCAACCAGCCGGCCAACCCAACCCGTCGCGGGCCGACCCGCACGGGTCACGGGCCTAGGCAGATCGACCCACGACGAGCTTGGGATGATAAAATTCCAACCCAACCCGCTTAAATTGTTTGGCGGGGCGGACCAACTCGACGAGCCCAACCCAAATTGACAGCTCTACTCAAGGGGGAGTTTAGGTAAAGGAGGAGTAATTGCTCATTTATTGGCAAAGGGGGAAGATTTTACCTTTGCAAGAAAAATTCTAGCTCAAGGGGGAGCTTAGGTGAAGGGGGAGTCTAGGGTTATGTTCCATGATATTATGAGTAGATAGTTTATTTACTTGCATGTTGTGCTATATTGTTTCCCTAACTTAAAAGGGTTGTTAAACATTAAAAAAAGGGAGATTGTAGAGAAATCTAGGTACCCTAGATTTTGATATTTGGGTAAACGTTTAAATTAGGTTATTGTTGTATTTGATGTATGCTTGTGAGTGTCAGAGTGTGCAGGATATAGGTACAACAAGAAAAGTCCAAGTGTGATCTTGGCAAAAGGAGGAATTCCAAGTGGAGTCTTGGCAGTGTAAGTCCAAGGGGAAGCCTTAGCGGTGTAAGCACAAGTGTGACTTGGCAATGGAAGACCCGACAACAAGAATAGATGACGATGGAAGCTCTTGAAGGCAATGTGTGAAGGATGGGGAGCATCCAAGGGATACAAAACTGATGGAGAAGGCTACAAGGCTAGGTCCTGGTTAGTCGGGGAAGGACGAGTGTTGAGAGATTATACTCAAGGTTGAAACCACAGTGTAGGATTTACCAGTGGACTGATGCTTATATCAGTCGATTGGTGGTGAGTCGATCGACTATCCAGTCAACTATGAGCGAACATAATATTTCTATTCGCTCAGCCCTTAGAGGGCAGTCGACTGGTCAGTCGACTGACTCATAAGGGCAATCGATTGGTATCGAGCCGTTGGCATTTAACGGTCGAATTCCACGTAGGACCAATCGACTGGTAAGTATACCCGTGCACTGGTAGCAAGAAACACACTTGGGTGTTTTTACCCGAGTGCAAGGTTGACAAAATAGAGGTGATTAACCCCTATTAGTTGTCTTCCAAGCTCAAGTGCGTGGTCGATGGTTTGTGGCGAGGTTTCTCCACCCACAAGGAGCTACGCGAGCTAGCTGGAGCATTCCGAGCAATCATCCACCGACGGATCGGGATCGTCCACCTTACAGACAATCGTGAAGTAGGAGTTTCATCTCCGAACCACGTAAACGAGCGTGTGGCTCGTGTTGGCTTGTTTTCTTGTTATTGTAGTTTTAAGTTTAGCTTTTGTTTATACTCGTTATTTGTATTTCCACTATGCTAATGAGTTGTAGGAAGTGATCGGTGTGGGTGAATGGCTATTCACCCCCTCTAGTCGGAGCAAGGGTCATAACAATAATGACCAGAGAAAAGACTTAGGCGGAGTAACTGAAACATTTCCAATAAAGATAGGGTTTCATTAAGAATCAGTTTTAAGTCCCTATCTTTTTACACTAATTATGGACGAGCTCACTGTACACAATCAAGATACAGTACCGTGGTGCATGTTGTTTGTAGATGATATTATTTTGGTAGATAAAACACGTGAAGAAATAACTGCTAAACTAGAATCTTGGTAGGAAATACTAGAAGGGAAATGTTTTAGGTTTAATAGAATACAGACATCATATATGGATTTTAAGTTTAGCAATATTAGATGTAATGATACAATTGTTAAGATAAGAGATAAGGAGTTGTCTGAAACTGAGAGCTTTAAATATTTAGGATTATTTTTGTAAAATGATAGAGGGATTAAGAAAGATGTCTTAGATAGAATATAAGTAGGATAGTTAAAATGGAGGAGAGCATTAGGTGTTTTATGTGATCGTAAACTAAAGTACCTCTAAAACTTAAAGGAAAATTCTATAAAATCGCAGTTAGGCCTACTGTGTTATATGTGTTGGTGCAATTGTTCCCGGATCAAGTTGACCATGTTGATCGAACTTGAATTTGGTCAAGTTTGGGTCTTAAGTTTTGATGTTTGACAATGTATGGGAAGATTACTTGGTGCAATTGTTCTGGGTCAAGTTGATCCGTTTGACTAAGTTTTAGTTGACTCAAGCTTATGTTTCGACGTTTGACAATAGATGGAGATTGTGTGTGCAATTATCTATATAGGAAATTGTCAAACAGAAGTCAAGTAGATCAACATTGACTGAATACTTGACTAGGAAAGTTCTAACTAGGGTTAGACAAGGGCAAGTCCAACGGGAAGGTTGGAGAAGAGAAAATCCAAGTGAGTCAATGTTGACCATACACTTAGTGTGGAAAGTCCTGGTGAGTGAAGTCAGACAGATTGAAGTCCCGGTGAGAGAAATCGGGCAATGGAAATCTAGGTGAGTGAAGTCTGGTGAAAGTCCTTGTGAGTGAATCTAGACAGGGAGAAAGTCCATGTGAGTGAAACCAGACATTGAAAATCTAGGTGGGTCAAGGTTGACCTGACACCTGACACTTGAAAGTCCAAGTGGGTCATGAATGACCGGACACCTGACAAGAGACAGTAAGTCCAAGTGGGTCAAGGTTCACCGGACACTTGACACGTGGAGGAAAGTCCAAGTGGGTCAAAGATTTGACCGGACACTTGGCGACAAGTTCTAGTCGGTCAAGGTTGACCGAATGTTAGGTAAGATGGAATCCCAACAGGTCAAGGTTGACCAGATGTTGAGCTTAACTTGAATGATCAAGTCAAGGTTGGTCAGTCGATCAACTGATCAATTAGGCCAAAGTTAATCAATCAGTTGATCGATTGACACTTGTTATCACACGATTTCGCAAGAGAACAGAATGCAGCTGGATCGATTAGCTGATCGATCCAGCCAGTCCCAATTGATCGATTAGATCAGCTAATCGATTAAGGCCTTCAATCAATCAGCTGATCGATTAAATTATTATCGTTATATATAGCATGTTTAAAAGACGTGCGTTTGTTGTAGCGTCCACCGCTCTTCTCTCCGTATCTTCTTTGACAGCTCACCGTCGATTCTTGGAGCATCTCAGAGTGAAGTGTTGTTGTACTTCCGAGTCTTCAAGAGGTGATCGCAAACTACTCGAGATTAAGCAAGAAGATGTTTATTGTGTATTGTTGTACAATTTCTTCTTGTTTTGAGTTGTATATTGTGTGAGTTCTTGTACGAGATTTCTCCACCTCCGGTTGTATTCGAGAAAAAGTCATTTTTTTAGTGGAGAGTGGTGTGTTGTATGGATCATTGAATTAGTCACCTCATTTTGAGGTGAATACCAAGAAAATCCTAGTGTTAGCATTGGTCGATTCTTCGTCAAATCTACATTCGCTGCAAATTATCAACAGCGAAGTGATCAAAACCATTCACCCCTAGCTCCGAAAATGCCCCCAACAATATAGAGTTGAATGTTGAATTATAACTTGAGCACATGAACAAATGATGAGAGTTGCAAAGATAAAAATGTTAGAGTGAATATGTGAGCATCCGGACATTGATAGAATAAGAAATATGAACATTAGAGAGAAACTAGAAACTCTGAGTTGCATCTATTGAGAAAAACTCCAAGAGACACTTTTAAGATGGTATGAGCATATATTTAGACGACTAATAAATACTCCATTTAGGCGATGTAAAACTATGACAAATTGAGCCAAAATATCTCCGAAATAATCGAAGTGAAAATTCGGAAGTTAGCAATACCGTCACATCGTAAAAATGCAGATATGATAAAAAAAAATGCTATCCAAAATCATGGACACAGTTCAAAGACTAGGCACGCTGAAATTATCGAGAACGACCTCGAGTTATACATCTGGGAGACCATTATCTCTAGAGCATGCCTGCACTTGATGTTAAAGTCTGATCAGACGGTTAAACTAATAAAATATGCAGACAACAATAAAGATTGGCTTGCAGAATTGGACGAACTTGAACTCCTTTTAGAAGGCTGCTTGCCAATCTCACATCATTTCTTGAGATCTTCTGACAACGCGACCGATCTTCTTCTTGAATGCGTCCCTGTTTTCTCTCCATTCCTTCTGCAATCAGAAGGTGCCAAATTTACCAAATCATATCATCCCGGAGAAGTGCTAGACAGGAGAGCCAGTGATTGAAAAAATAATATATTAAAAAAAGAAGAATGATAAGACCAGGATGTCAGGTAAGAGATGATCTGAGATTTGAAAAAGGGGGAGAATAAAGAAATGAGCTACAAATGATTCAACTTGAGATTAATAGTAAGCAGCATAGTTGACCTAATCAGGTATCTACTGAGATATAGCAAATAATACAACTGAAAATTAGATTTGTTGCACTGAGCTACTAATGATTCAACTTGAGATTAATAGTAAGCAGCATAGTTGACATATTTATAAAATTATAGAAATAAAAAAATTGACCATAAGGCAAACCATGTGCGCCTTGCCAAATCTTAAGGGGTATTCCAAGAATAGATTCACCAGTATTGTGCTACTATGAAGCAATTGTGCTACTATGAAGCATTGTTAGTTGTGAAACCCAAACCATACCAGCTGGTTGGACCTGAAAAAACATGTGCGGATCCCTCTCCTGCTCAGGGTAGTTCAAGGATTGCATGTCCAAAACAACAAGTCTAACTGAACGATTTTCACACAACCCATAAGAACTAGGAGGGTTTTGGAATGGTTGTCATTATGGTTTGAAATATCCAAAACAATCATTCACATAAATAAATCTGTGATGTAAGCTTCTAGAATTGATATTTTGCTAGAGAAAATAATCAAAATCCTCATCCATATTGTTGGATGAGAACTTGTGGTGTTATATAAGAGGTAATGACAACATGGAATTGAAATCCAAGAACTGCATAAACATTAATCACACTGTTGGGAATAATATCTAAGGAATTGTGTTGCCGCTGCATTGAGAAGAATGAGAATCACATTGATCAATTCCATGTGAAGTGAAAAAAGGAAAATCTAATAACGAAGCTCAGCTCTTGCTAATGTGGGTCATTGGGAAAGGTCGGACTACATTGGGTCAATTGTACGCAACCTTACCTTACATTTTTGCAAGTGCCTGTTTCAGTGATTTGAATCCGTGACCTCAAGGTCATATGACAACAACTTCACCGTTGCGCTAAAGCTCCCCTTCACCAATTCCATGTGAAACAGAGCAACAAAAAAAAGGAAAAATTACAAAGGATGGGGATGTTCAGATTATGGACCTCCACAAAAAACAGGGAAATAGATCGAATTTGTATGGATTTAGTGAGCATGTGTAATACTTAATTTAGTCAACAAATAAGAGGCTTTAGATACAAAGTCTTTCCACCTTATCCAATCAACTCTATGAAAAATCATCAAAACTTGTTGATTTTTTTTTTTTTTTTTTTGTGGCTAAAAAGTTCAGTGAAAATTTCATGTTTTGACTTACAGCAGCTTCAACATTTGCTGGAGATTCATCATTAGGACTCGAAAGCATTGAAATAATACTCAGAACTATACTCTCAACCTGCAGGTATGAAAGCACTGTGATTATTTGTATCCAATTAAGTAAAATATGGATGTATACACACAAAAAAAAATGCATACTGAATTCACCTAGAAATGTTTTGTAAAGAATGTATAGCTGAATTGAAAGTCAAAGTAATAAAAAAAAAAGAATGGATATGGCATGAAATCAAATCATCACAATGTGTGTGTATGCATGATTTAGCATTAATTGAAATCAAGTTTAAATTATCTTAAGAATTCATTAAAGAACTAAAACCTACTAATAGGAAAATGACATATGATATGAATTGGAAACACTCAGGAAAAGTTCTGAGATTGCAACTGAGATCTGTTGCATAGACAATCAAGGTTTGACAGTGTAGGCAAACAATATGCAGTGAAAGCATTACATTATGCATATACGATATAAGCACAACTTCACAGATGCATAAAAGGTAATTATTAACAATGTATTTAACATTTCACTCAAAATATATTCTTCTAAAAACATTTACACCTAGTGAACAATATGAAACATGCAAATATGATAAAAATGTGATGGACTTTCTAACAATTAGATTTAGAAATGAGGCATTAATATTTTGGCTCCGATCTTTAAAAGAATGAATGTAATGCTGAAGCTTGCTCAGCAGTGAGCTTTGGAAGGATTAGAGTTATCTTACCCTATATAGCAAATAGTCAATCTTCTAAATGCTTTATGTCTATAACACTTCCATAATAATGCTAAGCTTCCTAAAGATTGTGAAAAGTCCTTCACAGTTCACAAATTGACAAATGTATCTTAAAACTAAGTCAAAAACTTTCCGCATCATTGGCCATATTCTTGCTAAGGTCCTTGCCAATAATGGAAAGTCAAGCCTGATTCTATCCTCTACACTGAACAATTGGTTTTTCTTCCCAAATGTAGTAATTCTCATAATATTTGGATAACTAGGTATTAATCATTTTCTACATAAGTCAAAAGTCCAAACTCATCTTATATTATGTTTAAGATTTAAGATTGATCTTGCAAAAATCTATGATTGTTTGTCCTAGTGAGTGATTTCCAAATCCTTGAGCACATGAATTTCCCACACCCATTGAATTGATTGTAATATCTGTCTCTTGGCTTCCTTTGCTACTAGGTCTGTATTTAAGCATATTTCAGAGCTAACAAGGCAGGTGTAGAATCATGCAAGGGAATTGAGTTTGTATTCGCTGTGCCATATCTATTTGATTTTTTTTTAATCTTTTTTGATTCTCATGTTTAAGCCCACTAAAAAAAAATCAGAAGAATGCATTACCTGGAACAATAGAATATTTTATATGACCACTTTTTAATACAAACAAGTGAAAAATAACTATTAGTAATAAAAAAATGCAGATGATAGTCAATAATTTGTTTTCATGAATATCCAAGAAATATAAAATTTAACCTAAAACAGATATAACAATATAAAGCAGAACTATGAAAAAGATCATACTGTGTGTATCGGCGTCCATCGCTCGCTTGGAAGTTCATAACCATTTGGGTCTTCACCAGGTGGATGAAGAATTGAAATGCAAACACGCCCATCCGGATAAACTGTGAATACATTCAATGTTAAACCACGTAGTTGCAAAAAATGACACATTTTAAATAAATTCTAACCATTCGGATGCCACATCTCTGATGTAAACCGCACTGATGGAGGACTGTTAGGATAATTGGGTGGGAAGCTCATAATTGCATTGAAGAAACCACCATCACTGCAGTGACATTTACAGCCATCATACCTCATAAGAATGACAGCATTTTCATAACAACTCTTCGCCACCAAAGCCGAAAGACAGCTTTTATATACATAGAAATAGTGATACAAGCAGGGAAGTTCATTTAAGCTACCCACTGTGCCCCATCTTAGCTCCCCATGAATACTAAAGCCCATGGAAAGCAGCATTTATACACATCAAAAATAGTGATACAAGTAGTGAACTATTTAAGCTATCCCACTGTATTCAATCATATTCGGCAAGAATAGAAGAGTCAAATCAATCAAGTAATTTTTGCTCAATTATTTCTTATCTACATTTTTCGTACCTTGCATGAAATCATCAACAATAATGTTAAACTTCTGATTTCTGTTGGACACTAAATATGAATTGCAAAATTGCGTTTGGCACACTCTGAAATATATAATACCACAGAATTTAGAAAGAAAATATACCCTCTTTAGTTTGATCAGATTCTGTGAATGGAACACTTCTCTAATATTCTCCCAGATAAAAAACTATATCGATTCCATAAAAGCGAGCATTAATTTCATGATTTGAAGAATTAGTAATTCTTTTTCAAAGAATAGAAAACAAATTTGGACCAAGATCCCAGAAAAGCCTGAAAGCTCCGAGTAGTTTAGCCAACGAAACAAAACAGCAAACCGTTCCGATCTCAGATAAATGATACAGAAGAATTCATCAGATGAATAAAAACGAAATGAAAGTAAGCAACGGAATCACCCAATTCAGTCGCCGATGACTCACTATAGCGTGTCAGGCGGCCCGATGATGGTCACGTTCCACTCGAAGACATTACTATCGTCCACCAACCCGGCAGAGAAGCCATCCACCGGATTCTTCATCAGATCTGGTCCACGAACCACAAAAAGAACAACAAATCAAGAACAGTGGAACAACAAGCCCTCGGCCGAAACCCTAGGCAGGATCAATCTAAGTAAGAAGTGAATCGTTCTGTACCCCTGAGCTGCTTCTGTAACAGGAGGTTCGCCGGGTTCGACACCGCCATCGACCACCTCTGCTCCTCCGATGGCGTGCGTTCAGCGGAAGGGAAGAAGAAAGAGCGGACTGTCGGGGGAGAGAGATGCGGAATATATGGCAATTGAAACTAAGGAAATTGTTGCAAGGGATCTTTCACCTTTTAAATCTCAAGATTATGTACATTTTTTTTCCCCTTCCTTCTGAGGCTCAGTTTACAGGAATAAGGGAGAGGACATTGAGGGAACATAATGGGGCGCTATTATTTATTTTTATTATCATCAAAGAATATCTTAATTTAAAAAATGGAAAATAATATTTTATTTTACTTTTCATTAATTTTTTTTAAAACTAGAACTAACAGAAAAATTACTCATATTTAATTAAAACTACTACAGACTTATTATATTAATTTTTTTCCCAACTTGATTAAAATAAAAAAAATCAATTGTTCATTGTGTCTTTAGTTAATTGTGGCCCTGCCCTTTCCCAATTTAAGACGGTCATTTTCTGTAACAGTAGTCGTTGCAACCTCACTCTCATTATTATATTATTTAAGATTATTTAATAAAATAATTAAGTTAAATCAAGTTTTAAATTAATTAAATTATTAAAAATATTATCAGCTTGGTTATTTATGAGACCTCTATTTTTAAAAATGTTAGATTATTTTTAATTGGTCAGTGAATTTAATATTACAAAATTTTTATTTATTTGTAAGTCATTTACAATAATAAAAGGATCGGGTAAAGGAGCTCTCCTTAGTTTTATTTTGCGACAAGTTCGGTTCCCTCATTTGTTTTAAATGAATCATTTTATTTTATTTTAAAAAAATAAGACTAAAGGAGTCAAAAAAGTGTAGGACATAGAAGTTGTTACGAAGTTTTTTTTTTTTGTTTATATTTGAGAGATGTGTGATTGTTTTTATTTTTATGTGATATTGATGTGATTTAGGAGGTAAGGTTTAGAATTTAGGGAATTATGTGAGAAACTCTAAATTTATGATAAACTTATTTTATAATTATCTTAAATAATTCAATACCATCAATTCTATAATAAAATATGGATAAGTAAATCATAGACTTATTTATCAATACATTCATAAATATTTTATGTTTTTTATTTATAAATATTAATAAATTATTTAAATTTGTTCAATAAATATAGAAAAGCTGAACATTTTAGTCGTTTAGGGCTCCAAGTCCAATAGGCATGCATGTTGACCATCGCCACGTCGCTTGCACTCACTGCCCTTCGTGTCACTCAGGTCTTGTCTCGCTCATGTATGCTAATTGTTGTCTGTGCATGTTTCTTGTCCCTCACCTACGCCCGTCATCCGCCACTACCCCTGCCCACTTGCATGGTTCGTCATCACTCACGCACCAAAAGGGATAAACTTGAGATTTAACTTCCAATTTATGAGTACAGCGTAGCATTCACCTAGCGATGAGTGATGGGCATGCATATTGATTATGAGGCTATAATCATTCTGCCGATAGTTAATTTGTCTACCTTTTTTGTTTTTATCTAGAAAAAGAGTTTATTTTGAAGTTGCTCGGCCAACTTTGATATTCATCTGTTCGGTAGCAATATCTATGGCTTTTTAAGACTTTAGTTGCAGATTATATACAGTTCAACAAGAGAAGATAAAGATAGATGACAGTCATCACCAAATTATTGGACAGATCACGTTTATCATCAGATTATTGGACAGATCGAATCGATCAAGTTAGTGGGTTTTGTAATGGGGACTACGTCATACTATAGCCCAGAGGGTCTAATGGATATGTTGATTTGAGGACAGATTGACGGGGATATTAGAAGCGAACAAATCATCTTTTTACCACACCAGAGGGTCTAATGGAGTAATTATGGGAATGATAAAAAGATTTAATTGGGAGGATGGAAAAAAAACAAACAAAAAACAAGGCTAGCCCAGGTCGCATCAGGGATAAAGGAAGTTAGCTCCGGTGATCAGTGGAAAGCAGAGGATAATCATGGATGATGGAGCCAACATTGGCGCTCAAGGCCCACAGCTTGGATAGATCACCCGGCCGGATTGGCTCCGCCGGAACTCAGCTTCACACAAGCCCAACATAAGTAGAGACACGATCGATTGCCCCAACACGTACGCTGCGATCTCCGAAGGAAGCCAAAAGGTGCGCGCATTCCCTTGCCTTGACGCAACACAACTCGATCGCCAACTTTTTGGTTGCTTTTAAGTACTCCAGTTTTCAAAAACTGACATGCAGCGTGCTCATGCTCCCTACAAATTTTGCAGGCCATAGGAGGAGACCGTCCCATGCACGCACCTTTATCAAATGCATTGCTTGTCCTAAGCCTCGGAAAAATTAAATCAGGACATCTCCCTGCGAAACACATTAGAGAAAGAAAGAAGTAAGGTATGAAAGTGCAGACATGGAATTCCAATGCCCCCCTTTCAAAATAGTTGTACGAAGCTGTGGTGCAGGCCCTCTTCGTCTTTGGGCCACATTGTTTTCTTTTTTGTACCCTAAAGAAGTTAGGTCACATCGGAGACAAAACCTAATGGGATCACACAGCTTGTTTTATTCCCAACCTTTTGCTTTAGCCAAAAAAAAATAAAAATAAAAAAATTGAAGTTTGTAAGCTTGGCCATACATGCATGGCAGACCTGCAATTATGGGTAGACTGGAACTGAATGGCCATGAATAACAAATTCATAACCAGAGTTCTCTATGTATGGCAAATATATAAAAGCATGCATGCATGAATCTTAATTAGATCATAGATATAGCTACTGCCTAATAATTATGACTTACCACTCGTTGAAACTTGTAAGTCAACAACGATTGTACACAGTATTGTTAGTGACAAGGATACTTGTATTATGTGAGTATGTCTCGGCAAGTCATTGATAGATTATTCATATATATCAATTAATATATGTCCACTGAGGTTATTTTTTATTTAATGTATTAGAAAATAAACATTTTAAGATTAATTATCAAAAAGATCATCCACCTTACATTCAGCATATTTAAACATGAAGGATAATCATTTACATGTCTTCTAATCATGGTATCTCATAATGTCTTCTTAGTTTGAATATATTACTTGCCAATTGTTCATTCATCCAAAATCTATTATGTTATAATTAAAAGAGAATTGCCACCACAATTAAAAGAGAATGGTTCAATATGACCGGATAAAGGACATAATAATTATTTGAATAAATCTGTTTCCTAGGTCAATTGACCGAGTCTGGTAAATATGCTATAAATTATACCACCTGTATGTGAACCATTAATCAATTAATAAAGTTTAATTATTTATCAAACACTTTTCTCTTCGTCACCTTCTCTGTCTTTAACACTAGAGCCTTACTTTTCTTCTTCACCTCGCCTCAGCTAAACACCAACAACCCTTAATTAATTCCATTCTCTTCTTCTTTTCTTGTTGCTCCTCATTGTTTTGTTCGACAATTTTGTACCCTCTTAAGAAGCCTTTCCTTCTTTGCAGCTCGATCTTCAGGCCTATACTTCAAGAGAAATTTAAAGATTTTTTTTTTCCCTTTTCCATTTTACCTCTATGTTTATTTTTCAATGTCACGTATTCGAAAATGCCACATTTGTCTTCAAATTAGATATATTGGTGTTTAATGTCCTAAAAGATTTGATAGAAATTTCATCGGTGGTCCATTAGCTTTAAAACAATTAAGGGTTTCACGACTATATCCTAAAGTACTCTCGTCTTTACCTATTCTTGATAAACCATCAAAATTTTTATCTATTAAATGATATATTGACATTGGAGTAATGCATCATGTCACATCAAACTCTAATATCTTATAGAAGTATTGTTCTACTATGGTTCAGATACAGTGCAAGTAGGTGATGACTCAGAGTTACAAATTACTAATCATGGAAACACATACATTCATTTATCTAATCTTACTTTTTACATGCACAACATCTTTCATGTTCCATCTATACTAAAAATTAATTTACTCTGCACACGTCAATTTTATCTTTATAACAATATCTTTTTTGAATTTCTTCATGATTATTATCTTATAAAAGATATATGAATAGATACTATCTTATTTTATGAGGAATAAAAAATGATCTCTATTATCTTAAAAATTCTTTGATTAAATCTTTTATTGGTGAATGCACAAATAAACCAGTTTGACATGCTCGACTT
>JBBPFQ010000107.1:1361743-1375955 GCA_037974815.1 Kaempferia elegans | reverse complement strand
GATCATTGTTGGGCTAACTTGAGTGTAGGAGGATGAAACAAGGAGCGACGACTCATGTTTGGTCACTAACGCTATCTGCTTATCTATTGGTGTGCAGAGCCGATTGCAATTTTACGTGTTTTCACATCAACAACTTTTAGATCCGAGTGTATAAAGTTTTTCCTGGTGTTCATTTTTGCGCTTGACAGAGAGATCAAAAACATAATTAAATATAATGAATTCATATTATTTCTGATACAGATGGCAGGTATATTTATATTATTTTAAAAATTAATAAAGATACATTGTTCACATGATAAAAATATACGAAAGTTGGAAGTTGGCGCGGAAATTTCCATGCGGAGGGAGCAACGTTCCCGCGTGTTAGAAACAGTCGTCGATGGCCACCACAACACAAAGCCTGCCGGCCGGCCTGCCTGTCTGCCTGCCTTAATTCCTCCTCCTCTTTTAAATATCCTCGATCTCGTCCCTATCCTCCTCCTTTCTCTCGTTCTCGTCGCCTCCTTCATTCTCCGGCCCCCTCCTCTTTCCTGTCATCGAATTCGTCGCAGAGCTAGCTAGCTAGCTAGGGATGCCCGTTTGGCCGGTTTCCGCCGCCGTCAGCCTCGCCGTCCTCGCCGCCGCAGCTTTCCTACTCCTCCCCTTGGGTCGTTGCCAGAGCTTCGGAGGAGTCGACCTTGCGCCGGCGCAGGTGCTGTCTCCGTCACGGTGGCAGCTTAATGACGCCGTCGATAATGTCACACAGAGCCTGTTTCCGATCATCAAAGCCCGTTTCGGCTTCTGCGTCGACGATACGTACGTCCGTTTCGCATGCTTTTAATTTCTTTGCTTTGACTTTTCATTTTTCTCGATCTCGAATTAATGTCGATCGATGTGGGTATATAATTTGGACTTTGGGTGGGTTTCAGGCAGAAAGATTGGGATCGGACGTTCAATTACAGCGGGAATATGGATTTCATGGAGAACTGCGCGGCCACCACTCCCGGTACGTGTGTATATATATATATATTGCTTCCATTGTAATACCCATTAATCTGTAATTAAAGATCTCAATTAGATCTTCGAGAAATAGAGACTGCCTAATCGCCTTCGTTGTTACCAGGAATTAATATATACTAATTTCGAGTCGAACAGAAGTATATGAGAGTCGATCGATTAAGATATTTAGGTCTTTAAAACGTGGAATTAATGGCCGGTCCAGTAGATTTTAGAATATGAGTTTAATTCAACGATCGAAGAAAATGATTATACTTAAAATTAATTTAATACAACAGCGTAATTTGCTTGATGTCATAATTTTTAACCCGGATTCAGACGCTGTTGTCGATGGTCAAGTATAGAAATTTATGTTTATAATTATGGGATACCTGTAGCCGCAAAATTTTGATCGTTTAAGTTTTCGACCAGCCTTTGAACATATTTTTACTATTTTTGATAATGTTCATTTTTATGGTATACTTTGGATGCTTTTGATATTTCTAATATATATGGATTAGGATTTATCTATAATAGCATCATCTTTTATTAATTAGGATTTCAATTTGCTTTCCTGTCAATTTGTTTTTTCTTTATGTAAAAGATTTTTAGTCTTAGAGTATGATCAGATCTATATAAGTGTTCAGTTTAATATTTTGATAACAATTTTTTATTAATGTTATTTTCAACTAAAAAATTATTTTCATCTTTCCTTCCGTTATTCTTTTTCAAATCAACATGTTTAGAAGATCGTTTCTGATATTCTTACACTGAATCAACAAATTCGATAGTCAATTTCGATATTCATACATGAATCAATAAAATTGATAGTTATATCCATTCCATCATATCGATATTAGCAGTACTATGATAACTCTATTAGGGAGCCCCGCACAATTTGAGCTTGGTATAATATTAGTTCTACTTTCGAGTTAAGAAGATGAAGTATTTGCTGATAAGAATAACAATGTAACTCAATCATGGAATATCTTCATATGGAATCATTCATGGACCTGGAAACGGAATGTTAATTCTTTAGATGACAGTACTTAAGCTCTCACATGCTACTTAATTAAAACTTATTGCAGTAATATATATAATTAACTTGACTTATTGATCTTGGATAAGCAGATGTAACTGGACGCTTATGTACAGCAGCTGAGGTTAGGCTCTACTTCGAGAGTTTCGTCGAGAGCGGAGGAAGTACCAACTATATGAAACCCAACAAAAACTGTAACTCCAGTTCATGGGTTTCTGGATGTGAGCCAGGATGGGCCAGCAGCGTCCCTGTCAATGAGAACGTCGACCTTCGAGATTCTGACCGACTGCCTTCAAGAAATCTCAACAGCAAACCATGCTGCGCCGGCTTTTATTGCCCTTATGGTATTACTTGCATGATACGTGAGTATATCTATCTATCTATCTAGCTCATTAACAATATAATATATATTTCTGACCTTGTTTAATTTGATCTCTTTGATGATAAAGCCTGTCCCTTGGGTGCATACTGCCCGCTTGCCACCCATAATGTAACTACTGGTCGTTGTGATCCGTAAGTCGTTCATCGATCATGCTTAATTTCCTATAATCAATGTTCTTCATTTTAACATGATATATAGAAATTAATTAATTAAACAGATTACGTGCCTTGCTTAATTACTTGTGTACAGATACAATTACCAGTTATCCCCTGCAGAGAACCATTCTTGTGGCGGGGCAAATATCTGGGTTGATGTCGATCATAGCCGTGATCTATTCTGCCCGGCAGGAGACTTCTGTCCGAGCACCATCTCGAAAAAAAATTGTAGTAAGGGGTATAGTTCGTATCCTTAATTTATGCCCAATCTAGTTTTATATATGTATGTTTCCATATGCATATCATGTATATATTTATATAGATTTTATAACCTGCACATTTGTTCAATGCACATCCATGGGTGATCTTCATAAATCCGAGTGACCGGAAGCACCTCCGGATGACCCTATTCGCTTTTGAAAATCTGGGAGTCCGAAGGTGCTTCTGAGCACCTGGATCCGTGAGGATCACGCATGGATGTGCAAGTTATATATATATATATATATACAAATGATCCGCTGCGATATATATCCAGGTGAATATTTATTACCTGAAAATGCCATTACTCCAACGCTCCAGCATGTCACCAAGATTGACTATGAAACCTCTGGTGCAAACCGAGAATAAAAAAGCAAGATCATAGGTAATTTTAAAGGAGCAAGCAAAATGTTAACCAAACCTTTTACGTTATCCAAAAGAAATACACACATTAGTCAATAGCTGAGCTGATAATGATACTAGTTTAACTGAGTTGGTCAGAAACGTTACTGTATCACTAAGGAATGTAAAAAAAAAAAAAAACAGAATGTTAAAACTTAAAAGACTAACCCACTGAGTGGTTCCACATATTCCCACACTTGAGGTTTTGCATCTTTATCCTTACATATCTGTGCCAACAAATTAAAATACCCTACTTCAATCAAATAAATTAAACAAATGATTCATGAGAAGATTTTACTCCCATATCGATTAACAGTGTCGTACTCAGAATTTACCTGTAGCCCGATTACATCATCCGTCGCCAATAGAGTAATTAATCCATAATCAGAATGTGCTCCAGCTCCAAATATTCCTTTTTCAGGATTTGTAATTTTACCTGATAATTAGAAATCATAATGGTATCTCTGCATTATAAACTTTACAACATAAGACTCTTAAGACATGACCTATAGCTTGTGTTGCACCTTCATAATGTAGAAGCCGCAAAGTTGCAATAGGTTCCCCAAGCATTACTGGACTATCAAAGAAATCGGCATCTAAGTCAAGTGCTCGAGCTATTATTCTAGCAACTGCTTGTGCAACCCTCCTGACAGTGAACAGATAGATTAGATAAAGTCTGAGATTCTACTCCAGTGTTCAAATGTGAAGAATCATTACCAGGTTTAGTTACATAGTAGCAAAAGTTATAGACATTTGATCTACAGAATGATAGATATATGCAATGAAATCTTTGAATGGAAGCACAATTCTATCAGTTTCCATAGAAATTTCACATGACAAAAGGGTAAGATAGTAACATCATTGAAATCAAGCTATAGGTTTTTAGCCTTTTGAAGAGTAAACATGAGCTTCCAGCTAAAATTCTCTAGGTTATAGAATATAGTCGTGAAACTAAGGGCTAAATCCATACATCGACCTGAAATTCGAAATCCATGCAATGAAATCAGGTACCAGGGTTTAAAAACTTATGAGACAACATCAGTACTAAGCACACATCAGCTGATTGGATCAAATGCAAACCAATAAACAGTTAGAAAGCTAATGAACCAGCCTCATATGGAATGTATTGCTTTCCTCCAGTGGACTTTTAGAGGCAAGCAGAGATGAAACACATTGAAACAGTAATAGAGGCTCTCACTATTTATTAGAATCCTTAGAAACAATATTTACCTGCAACAGTGTACAGCAAGTATGATATTATCAATATGTTGAATTGCATAAAGTACTCACAGTGCCTCCTTATGATAGCTCTCCATTGTTTCTCTCCATCCAGGTAATAAATCTTCAGAAGGAAAAGCAAAAAAATCAGAATGCTAAACTACTAATGCCGTTCCTATTAAAACTTTAAGCACTAAAGAGAATTTGGACAAAGAAACAATATACACTTCCATGAACTGGCTAAAAGGCAAGAGATAAAAGTGTTTGAAAATTTACCTGCAGGCGGCCACAAATTAGGTCCATAAAATGGTTTTTCTGCTTGTGGGTCATCTTCAGATACTTCAACACCAATATAATATCCTTCTTTATAATCACCTGAAAAAAAGCTACATATTAATTGATGCCTAAAGATGAAAAAGAGATACTTACAGAAATTACAATTTCCTGACGCAAAACAGTTTTCAAATCATCAAGACAGTTATAGCCATACATATTTGATCATTTGTTGTTAGGTTCCTGAAAGCCCAATCCAACTATCGATACCAAAGCACTTAGGTGTGGACCTTCTCAAACACTTAGCATGAAGACAATACCAATATTGGAGGTTGCTCATTCACTTTCCTTATTTTCATAGTCTATTACAAGCTGAGACTAGTTCTTGTATCACCTGCTAGAGCGATTCAAAGGAAGTCAAGTGATACACATATATTCCACCATGCTGATTTAGACTCCAGCGAGAGAATGGTTTGTCTTGCTTGTATTGGCCTGTTTAGCAAGATTTTAATCCATGCATATGAGCAACTTTAGTAGATTTGTGAATCCCATATTCGCAAGAGCCTCATCCACTTAAACTTCCTAACTAAATAATTTTGCACTTATAATGCCATCAGAAATATGAGATATCAAATGGCCGTTTACATGCTTCATTGTTCCAAAAAAGTTTTTTTTTTTAAAAAACTGGTAATAACAAACTGCAAGAAAAATTATTTCAATTTAGAAGAAGAAAAAGAACTAGTCAAAATGAATGTGTAATATTTCTATTGTAGGAGATTGATGAAGAAAGGTAGCTGTCATGACATGGATGAAAAAGATTTGTAGAGTAGATCTCTTATAGTTTAACATGAGGCCCTTATGGTATTTCAATGGAAGATAGAATCAACCAATATTGTATTAGCTACTAGAAGTAACTCCTATATATCTCTGGCAACTATTAAGCTTCTAGGAAATTTCTTACATTAGTCACAGGCTCGCAGCAGTTGCAATTCGAGGCTTTTTTCTGCTCTCTCTGAGATAATCATACATTTGAATTCACAATCAAGAATGCACATGTTTACTCCATAAATATGCTTATTCAACAGGCATTAGATGAGATATACGATGCTAGCTCTAACAAGTTGAAAATGCATATTACGGTAGCTGAGCGTGTTATCTCCAACAACCAAATAACTTATCAAAGTTTTGCCCCTGGCATCAAATTATTTATTCTAGCCATTGAAACTATCACTTCATGAAACTATTGAAATCATACAAGATGCTTGCCAATCTTACACAACTAAAATTAATGGAATGGAGAACATAATTAAAAGCTCCGAACAGTCAACTGGTCAGATATTGACAAAGAGATACACAACTAGACATCACAAGTCCAGTTGCTCAAGTGTCATTATAATCAAAACCAGGGTCGGGCGATGTTAACTTTCTCCATAAATATGCAAGTAAGCTCCAAAATAATAGAGACAGAAAAAGATCCTGATGAACACTAAAACAAACAATCAGTGAGTTAAATACCAACCACTTATTTGATTGTCTGGATCCAAGGTCTCATCTAGAGTAGGTGTATAGCCTCGACTCTTTTTGTTTCGCAGCAGTTTCATTTTCTCATCTAAAGGTAGATCAAAAAAAAATTTACTCTGAGCAAATACTTCTTCCATAAGCTTTTTGTCAATTCCATGATCTACCACATAAAAGAATCCGGAATCTAGGCATGCCTGACAACCAGTTCACAAAAAGGAAGTAAAATTAAAAAGGAGAAAAGAATAAAACACAAAAGGAGTCCATGTTGTTTATAGGAAATTATCCTAAACTCCTTGCAGCAAACTCAACTTCCTCCTTAACTCCTGTTCAGAAAAAATGTGTTTCCACTCTCTGCAAGCAAACTTTTCTTTGCTTCAACTCCCTAATACATATCAATTTACCTAATTGTCCTTATTTGTCCATAATGGAATATAATTCCTCCTAAATTCAGCACATTTAAATTAGAATCTATTATATTTTCTATCAAATTGAGCACAACTCTTTTTCCACCTACCAATCGATAGGGAGCTTATACCAATCGATTGACTTAGGTTGAATCGATTGACCCAATCAATTCAGCCTAAATCAATCGATTGGTATGGCTTCCAATAGATTGGTAAGACAGAAAAATAGTCGTGCTCAATTGGATAAAAAATATACTCGATAGTTAATTGGTGCTAAATTTAGGAGAAATTATACCTCATTTTGGATATTTTATACCTATAAAAAATAATGAGAGCTTCTGTTCCCTCATGACAAACCGATCAATTGTCGATCGATTCCTAATCGATCAGAGCTGCCCAATTGATAAAAAAAAATACTAGATTCTAGTTAAATGGTGATGAATTTAGGAGGAATTATATCTTATTTTGCAAAACCCTAAACGCTAAACCGATGTGTATCAAGGAGTTGAAGCAAAGAAAAGTTTGCACGTAGGGAGTGAGAACAAATTTTTTCTAGGATGAAGTTGAGTTTGCTATTAGGGATTTTAAGACAATTTACTGATATGTCTCTTACTGAAAACAATAATAATAACAGTAATAAAATAACAATAATATGGTTGAGTGCATCCGCAAACAAATTGTCAGAGACTGCTGCAAATAAAAACTAATAATAATTTGATCACTATCAGAATAATAAAAATTCATTATAAGGGTGAATCAAATTCCCCATTTAAAATAATTGAGGTCCTACCAAACGCGGTGGCATTGTAAATTTACTTGAAATTTCCAAAAATCCGATAAAAGAGAGTTCCACCTTAACAATTAATAGAGAAGCTATTAGACGTCCTATGTTTGGGATAGAAATTTTACCATCCAACACAAACGATGGTATCTTCACTTGAGCGTATTCTACGTTGGAAATGATACCCAGTTTAATTTTCCACTCTTGTGGACTCCCGTAAGAGTTCCCTCATCATAGTTTACAAAACGATTAGAAAAACAAAAATTGGCAAGCCTCAAAGTCTCATAGAAATCCTTCAGAAAAAGAATATTCAAAGGATAAAAAAAGAAAAGATATTCAATATCAAAAATCCTAAACTGTGGAGCAGTGAATCGAAAACTCTGATCCTTATCGAGGGAAACTAGATTCCGGATATAGAACCGTATGATCGGTTAATCCAGCGCATCAACAGGAAAGAACGACGACTAACGAAGCTACGAGGGGAAAAGGGAAGGGATACCGAGAGGTACCTGCTTGAGAAGCGAAACGGATTTGTCGATGTCGGGCTCCGAGAGACTGATGCGATTGAGGGAAGTGATCTTCGCCGCCGAGGCATCGGTTGCCGCCTCCGGCGATCTTTTCGCCATCCTTCGCGAGATTTCAGAACTATCTCAGCGCTTGCGTCGACGCTTTCTATGTGGATCGAATCTCTCACTTTATGCTCCTTTTAAATTCGAAGGAAAACTAAAAATAATTATTTTTCATTTTTTGTTTAAATAATAGAAGGAAAAAAAAAGTAAGATAAAGAAGACTTTATTTCGGTAGTAATTAAAAAAAATCCGAGTTTTAATTTCATAATCGACATTAAATTGGAAAAACATTTTTATTAAATATATTTTTGTATTTTTATTTTTTTTAAAAAAAAATACACTTACAAAAAGAGCGTCAGAGATGACGCATGGTCAAAGTATTCAATGATTGCTTACAATAAAACAAATTAAAAAAAGATAAATAATTAGGAAGGTCCACTTTAATTAATTAATTAATTGTACGAGCCGAAAGTATGCTTAAAAAAATAATTAATCATGTTGGAGAATATCGAGTCGGGATGACCAATCTGATTCTATGGAAGATTTTCATCAGTCACAGGGTAAATCAGGAATCACTTATGGTGAGAGACCTAGAATTCCAACATCTCTTAGCTGCGAGTCTCGTTTGGAAGAAAATTTTTTACAAATACACTGTAGCTGGAAATCAAACCGTCGGTATCTGGGAAACAATTGAATGTCCTTACCACTGCACCGTAGCTCCGAGGATATAAAGTATGCTTATCTTGGATGAATAGTCGGTGAGAGCAATGAAATGAAATGAGAATTAATTTTTATCGGACTCATATACATCCTTTATGTCTTTTTAGATAGGATATAAAAGCGTCCATAATCTATTATGAGAGGGATAGTTTAGTGAGAGATTTTTTTTTTAATAATGTGGAATTTATAAAAGAGTTATTGGGATTTTTTTTTATATATAGTATAAGATGTACGGGGTTTTTTTTTACTTTTAATGTAACTATAGTTTGAAAGCTAATGTGGAATTTACAAAAGAGTTATTGGGAGTTTTTTTTTATATATAGTAAAAGATGTACGGGGTTTTTTTACTTTTAATGTAACTCACTGGAATAGTTTGAAAGCTCCTAAGTTGTCTACAGGGCATAAATGAGATGATAATCACATAGTAGAATTATTAAATAGAGCGACTATTAACTGACTCGTAATTTCGGATAAAATAAGTGATGCTACTCGCTAATTAAGCTTTAGAAAGTTGGGATTTTTTAAATCCTGCAAAATTGTAGGGTCTCGTTTCCAAATCAGTGTTTGGGCCTCTGTTTTTGTAATGTGAAACGCATACGGATCGAAGAGGGAAAATTAACATTAGAGTTTATTATTGACAATGGTTTCCATCTTAATTGGAAGAAGACTAATGTTTAATTGAACATATATATAGGCTTGATGCAACTCTACTTCCTGTATTTTTCGTTGATTGGCAGATATCTTTTTAACAGATTTTATGATTGCCAATCTGATGAATAGCTTCCTTGGGGATACTAATCAAGTATCCACGAGAATAACTTGACTTAGAGCTTGGTTAGTAACTGAGGCCTCAAAAACTGCCTCCTGGTAGCTTGTGAAGTTCAACTTTTGAATTTGTTTTTGAGAATTTGTTATTTCACTATGATTACCTGAGTTATAATTGCTTACCATTCTTTGGGTATATCCTATTTTTTATGCCCCTTCTTGTTTATCTTTATTTCTCCATTTTTAGTAAATCTATGTTTTAGATGGGTATTTTTTGTGAGATATTATGGTTAGTATCATAAATGGCAGTATTTAATCAGTATTACTTGGAAGATTGATAGATAAATTTTGGCAAAAATGACAGCGGTCTCAAGCTCTATGACCCTGGTTAGCTTAACACTGCTCCAGTATGTTCTTCCATATGTTATATCGATGGAGATGACACTACAAGAAAATTAGTCTATTACGACACACAAAAATATACTTACAGCATATTTACGGTGACACCAACGTTTTAGCGACATCTACCAAAAACACCCTATAAAATGACATCGTATTAGCTCCTCCTTTATTTCCTGATATTTTAGAATGTCATTTTTTAATATCAATACTAATATCAAAAGTGTCCCATTTTATAATATTGGGTAACTTATATAACAAAGGATTCCTTCATGAAGGAGCTGTCTTTAATTAAACAGCACATTCCTTGATGATCCCGATACAAAGTTTATGAGACCTGAACAGGTTATTGAAAAACGCTCAATCTGTAAATGCTGCTGTGCCACTTTCGACCATTACACTGTGTAAATGTTACATGTTTCGTCTTTTAAGAAATAAAAATGATGCTGATTGCCTTGTTCCATAGGATTGCATTGTTCTTTCCATTAACTGATCAATGTAGGCCATGAATCTGTGGACATTGGACGGAAGAAATCACATGACAAATCTTTTGCGGCATTTTTAGTCTTGTTTTTGTGGGACAACCCTAGAATTTTTTATGTTCTAATGCATAAAGAGTTTTTAGTATATTACTGAAAGATAAGACTCTCCGTGGAACTCTGATAAGTTGGTGGTTTGCACTGCAACCTCAAAAAAGTCCTTTTACCAGTAATCATCGAAGTTTCAGTTAGCAAAATATTAGCCTTAGAAAATCTGAACTGTTAAGCTGTCGATGGGCGTTGCCTTTTATTCTTTATCTAGAATCATTATTCAATATGTTTCCTGACAGCTCAAAGCTTCAGTCTGGATGTGCTTCTATATCAACATGTTTAATTCCGAAGTAGGCTAGTAATAAGAGAATGTTGCGTCTTAGTTACCTTCCTTTGAACATATTGGGTTGTGATTTGAAGTGCATTTGATCTTGCTCTATGATTTGTCTTTTAATATTCTAATTCCTTTGAACATATTGCTCTATGATTTGTCTTTTAATATTATTTGTTAAATTATTGCATTTGAACTCTACAACTTTACACAGACTGTTTTATTCAAAGTAAATTAGGAATATTGCAAGAATCCCCTGCTTTTGCATTCCTTCTTGTTGTCATATTTGAAGTTTATACATACTGTTCTGTTCAAATTAAAAAAAAACAAGGAGGATTACAAGAATTTCCTGCTTGTGCATTTGTGACTTTTATCATTTCGGTTTGATTGTCACAACAAATTTGAAGATTGATGCACATCTTTCCTCCAAAGTAAACCAGAAAGATTGAAACTGTTGTCATCAAATTTGAAAAAAAATAAACAAGGATGCTTGCAACCATTTTCTCTTTATTGCATTCATCTATGTGACAAAAGGTGACAACGCTTATCTTAGGTGGTCCAGTATCGTCGGCCCTCCGGTAAGATATATGCAGGTAAATTACGAGGGTTTCACCCAACTACAACAGCGCATGCAAAGGTGAGGTAATCCGTGGAACTTCCGCACTCGTTAGGAATCAACCCAGGCTTATTCGTGACAACACCATTATTATCTCACTGTATGAACGGTGTTAGCTCTGTCTACTAATATCAAATTTGAATTCGAGCACACACTTATCTTGTCCAACTAAGGGTTTATTTATTTGAGTAGAAAAATGGCACTTCTCTTTCTCTCTCCATCTATTGTTTAATTTTTACTGTCCGAACTGAATTAAAATTTTATTAAAACCGAATTAATCGACCCATATTAAAAGTCAGTTATTTCGGTTGATATCAAATTAAAATGATTTAGTTTTTGGCTAATCGAATCAAAGTTTTATTAAAACCAAATTAACCAAATAGAATTAAAAATTAATTATTTCGGTTAATACCGAATTAACTGAATTTATTTAAAATAATAATAAAAAATATACAAAATTAATAATTAAAATTTGATATTTTTTTAATCATAGTTCGGCCATAAAATAATAAAAATTATTTAAATATAAAATATTAAACAAATATTATAAATTATGCATAAAGTCTAATAAATAAAATTCAATTTTTTTTTTTTTTTATGATTCGGTTAACCTAATTTTTTAACCTAAAAATTAGAATCAAATCGAATTAATGAAATTAATCGATATTTTAAAAAATTAAAATTAAAATTTTAAATTGATCGAACTAAATTTTCAAAATAAATTAATTTAATCAGTCTTTTCAATTTAATTGAATAGTTGCACACCCCTATTGATCTCACATTTTCGTCACAATCCTAGTTCGGTTCTTACCACAAGCTCAAGCTCAAGGCCAAGCCCAAGCCCACGTTGGCATGAGCATAATATATTAATAAAAAATAATTTAAAAATAAAAATGATATTATAAAATATTGAAAAAATCAATATAAAAATTTCACCAAAATTTTGTAACCAACAAAATTTGCCAAAAACTAATTTTACAATTAAGAAAAAGACTTTTTTTCATAGAAAATATAAAATAAGATTTTTATTTATGGATGAAACTTGGGTATGCCTTACACGCCCCACGTGGTCATCTACAAACACAGCTGTCTAATTAGCTAGCGAAATATAAATTCGGCCGAATGTGGCCATTATATTCGACGCCACCCTGAATGATTGTCTGCGAGTTAGCGACCGAAAATATTTCGGTCACAAATATACCAACCAAAATTAAAGTCAATCACTGTTTTAGGGATCGAAATATTTTCAGTCCCTAATGTACCAACTGAAAATATTTCGGTCCCTAAAATAGGGACCGAATTTAAATTTAATCGCTATATTAGGGACCGAAAATATTTTGGTCCCTAATTTAGCGACTGATTTAATCGCGGTCATTAAAATAGGGACCGATATTTATTCGATAGTAAATATAACGATAGAAATTAAAGTCGATCGTTATTTTTATTGTTATTTTAGCATATTCTTGTAGTGTAAAATATAGAGTAACATTAGTTTGCACATCCTTCGGGCAATGCATGTGGGCGCGTCTTATGTGAGGAGGCATCATCCTACGTGAGAGGTACCTACGCGTGTCACCCACGTGAAATGTTCATGCTAACATATTCTTTTTAACATGTTTAAGCTATAAACCTAATTGTGTGAAGTCAATTACACGTGACCTATTCATAATTTTAATTTCATAGTGGCCGAAGGGTTGGATATAGAATTATAGCTAACAAAAAAAAGTTTACCCTCATGTTTGCTTGGTGCAAATCATATGAGTTGTTTTCATTTACTCTGTAAAATTGAATTAAAAAAAGATAATTTTAAATCCTTCAACGATGTTTTTTTTTTTTTTTTCATTTTTTCCAATTTCAACTATCCCAATTTCAGTATGACTGCAGGACATACAACCAACCTAGCTATGAGTTCCCCTTAGGTTCACAACGGCTAAGCCTATCAATAAGTTTTCGATGACATCACTATAAATTTATGGTTATAAATAAATTAAACGTTTATAAATAAATTTAGTATTTAATGTTGTAACAGATTGTCAACTCTAACATTCAAAAGGCTAAGAACGAAACGATAAAAAGATATTTTAAAATATTTTTTTAATGAAGTAAAAATTATTTTTTTAATATTTCTATATGTAAACTCATCTTATTAGTTTTAAAATTTTTTAAAATCTTTTTTTTCAATAGATTAAATTATTAATCCATTTAATCTTTTTTTAATTATTTAAAATTTTAAATTTTAAATCCTAAATAAATTTATTATACCACATCAACCCTTAAAATTTTTTAAAATTAAAATTTTTTTTTTACTTAAACACTATAACTCAATCCCTAAACCCTTAGGTAAAATCTAATTGGCTTACCCCGGAGCTAAAATAAATAAATAAAATAAAATATTATTGGACACCCCAAATATATACCTCGTGAGTATCTATTTTTTTTTTAGTTTTAATTTTTTTTTAACTAAAACACTATAATACAACCATTAAATTCTAAAGATGATCACATCTAATTGGATTTAATCCCAGAGATAATTTTTTTAAAAAAAAAAAAAAGTTGCCTTGACCAGTATCTTGGATGAAGTCCGCGGGGATTTATTTGCAGTATAATAAAATTATATATAGATATAGAGAAATATTAGCCTGCTCACTCTTATAAGAGCGTGCATGAGCGACTGTTGATAAGACAATCTGACGCGGCATCCAATCAATTTTTTTAATCTCTCTTCAATCTCCTGCATACAAATTCTTCTCTTTCCTGTATGCAGTAAAACGCTGTTTTGATAAAAACAGTGCTGAATAGTTTTTTTTTTTTTCAAAAGCAGCTATACAGTGTAGCTGTTTTTGAAAAAACAGCTCTGCGTAGCGCTGTTTTTTT
>JBBPFQ010000107.1:1280693-1294873 GCA_037974815.1 Kaempferia elegans | reverse complement strand
GCAGGACCGAGCATCAGAAATGAAGGCCAAGGAGCACACACTCCGGTCGGCCCAACCAGGTGAAGACCCGCTCCAATATCAATTACCGGTCGGCAATGTCTCACTCGGGCGGACCTAGGTCGCAAAAAGAGCCAAGATCGAGTAACCCGAGTAAGATAGACCGATCGGCAAATCAAGACAAGGTACTCTGTCGCGTAATACAACTGAAGGCCAGAGCAGAGCCGGCCCTGGGCCAGGGCTGCCAGGGCGCCTGCCCAGGGCCCAAAAATACCCAGGGGCCCATTTCCAGTAAACTTTTTTATATATATATATATATAAACCTTTTTTTTTTTATCTTAAACTGTTTTTTTTTCTAAAATAACTTCTTCTATTCCAAAAGCCCACGGCGAAGCCCTGCGAAGCCTTCACCCAAAGCCCTCTTTTTTCCCCCGAAGCCTTCGCCGAAAGCCCCCTCCTTCGCCGAAGCCCTCCTTCGCCGAAGCCTTGAGAAATGAGAAGGCTTCGCCGAAAGCCCTCCTCCTTCGCCGAAGCCCTTGCGAAGCCTTGGCCGAAGCCCTTGAGAAGCCTTGGCCGAAAGCCCTCTTTTTTCCCCAAAGCCTTCGCCGAAAGCCCTCCTCCTTCGCCGAAGTCCTTGCAAAGCCTTCGCCAAAACCCTCACCCGAAGCACCTGCCAGGCCGCTACCGAGAGTCGAGAGATGGTCCTTGTTGTTGTTTAAGGGCCAGTTTTTAGCGCTGTTTCTTGCCTTCAACGGGTGGTTTTTAGTGCCGTTTCTTGGCTGATCTTCTATCTATACGATGGTCATTTGCAAATGCCGCAAGGTACATTTCAATCCGGTTCTAGTTCTTTTCCATATGCCATCGCCGCAAAAGAGCTTTATTTCAATTTTTATATGCCTTCCTTTTCGATCCTTCGTCTGATTAAACTCGTTTGCCAAGATTCGAAGCTATTGCATTACGCTACATTCTAGTATTGATTGCAGGTTTATTGTTAAGATTTGCAATTTTCACCCATTGGTTCTGTTCATATTTTGATTAGATTGTTTTGTTCGCTTCGATGTATCTAAACTAGGTTCTTAATGACACGGTATGCTTCTTCTGCCTGGAATAACTGTGAAAGAGCATCAATTTGTAGCCTAGGTTTTGGTTGTAATATCTTTGTTAGGAGAACAAATTGGGGCAATTTGATTAATGAATTGTTATTGTTGAAATTGTTTTGGTATTTCACTAGAGAGAACACCTTTTGTTCTTGAATGAGAAAATCTATGTTGCATATTTCTGGGTTTTGTAGTTTTCTTGTGACTAATGGAACTTTATGTGTAGGCAACCAGGCTTTATTGCTTTGTTCACAAAGTTCCAGTTTGTGGAGAGTGCATATGTTTTTCAGAACATCAAATCTGTGTGATACTCATCTAAACTTTTGCTTTCATGAGTACTTTGTTTTTTTCCATGGCTGGATATTGCATGTGAAAAGTGCTAACTTTTCACATCTGAAGTCCCACGGTAAGTCTCACTATGTTATCTATATTTGTTTTTTGACAATGAAGTTTTTAACTAATTGTTGTTGTGTTTCTTATTTCAGATCTTATGCACACAAATTGCTTGGTCTCACAAGTCAAAGGCTACCCACCTCAAATTGCACTTACAGGATAAGTCTGCCCTACTCGTTCTAGTCTTTTCTTGTAAGTTATACTAGTAAGTCTTCCAGTGAAATATCTTTCTATTTGGATAATATTTCTCAGTTGGAAATTATGAGTCAAGATATTATTTTCTTCCTTCCAAATGAAAAAATTGAATGGATGTCTGGTTAAATTTAGCTCACTCAACCATGTGTTCTTTGATCAGCAACATCTTTTGTTTTTTCACTTTCAAGAAAGACTTGAGTGAATTAACCATTTGCTCATTGCTATAGAATGTTCTCCTCTCTTTTTTTGTTAATAGAAATATTTCTGATTTGGTAGGCGGATCTTGATAATTAGAATGGGCAAAGCATTGACTTCTTTTGAAACTTTTTGGTAGGAACTTCTTTATTATTTTTCAATTTAGTATCAGTATTTTATGTTCCATTACTCTATTTGTTTCTTTGCATTCTTGAGTTAAATTTTTCTTCAATGTCAATTTTTTTTGCTAAAAATTCAATGCTTTTTTGCTAAAAATTTAAGTAATTGTTCGTTGTAAAATAATTATTAGCTAGGTTGATAGAAGGGTAAAATTGGGGCATAATTAAGAATTTCGCCCAGGGCCTTTAAACAACAAGGACCGGCTCTGTATATATATATATATATATATATATATAAAGACACCCTCTTTAAATTGAGCTACACCACCAATTCTCATCCACAACATTCCTCGGCAATTGAAAGTTCACAGAAAACAAAGGATTAATTAGCTCGAACGGCGCGTGGATGTCAAGTTAAGACATACAAAATATAATGGAGCTTTGTGTCAAATTCTTCTCTTTCTCTCTGTTTTTCCTCGCCTCTGCTGCTCTGTCCTACGCCCACATCGCCGTCTTCGACGACTACTGGGCGAAGCGCGCCGCTGAGGCTCGCAACAATACGCTGAGGGCCTACGTCTCCGATCCGGGGACCGTCGTCAACAATTTCAATGCGGGCTCAGCCAATTTGTGAGCAACTATTTTATATAAATGACCAATTTAGATTTACTGAACTGTGATGTTAAATTAATTAATTAATTTGCTGTCCAAACCGCGACAGCACGAGAAGAAGCCTCCGTGGCGGCAAAGTCAAGAGCCAAAGCTCGTGCCTCGCGACGAACACCATCGACCGATGCTGGCGGTGCCGCGGTGATTGGGCGAGCGACCGCAAGCGTTTGGCGCGGTGCGCTAAGGGGTTCGGGCGCACCGCCTTGGGCGGCGTCCAAGGGCAGATCTACGTGGTGACCGACCCCTCCGACGACAACCTTTTGGACCCGCGCCCGGGGACGCTCCGGTACGGCGTCACCCGCGACGCGCCGCTGTGGATCATCTTCGCCCGCGACATGGTCATCCGACTGCAGCAGGAGCTGATGATCAACAACTACAAGACGATCGACGGGCGGGGAGCCAACGTGCACATCGCCTACGGCGCCGGCCTCACCATCCAGTTCGTGCAACACGTGATCGTCCACAACCTGCACATCCACGACATCAAATCGGGGTCCGGCGGTAACATCCGCGACTCTGAGCACCACTGGGGCATCCGCACCCGCAGCGACGGCGACGGCATCAGCATCTTCGGCGCCTCCAACATCTGGATCGATCACATCTCCATGTTCAACTGCGCCAACGGTCTCATCGACGCCGTCGAGGCCTCCACCGCCATCACCATCTCCAACTGCCATCTTACCCGCCACAATGACGTATCCACATTTTCAGTCGATAATGTTGATCTTCTATGGAAAAAAGAAAAAAAAAAAAAAAAACCACTAATTTGTATGTAAAAATTTTAAGGTGATCTTGTTGGGTGCCAGCGACGCGAATTCAGCGGATGTGAAGATGCAGGTGACGATTGCGTACAACCATTTCGGGCAAGGCCTCGTGCAGAGGATGCCAAGGTCGGGAATTAGTCGATCGGAATAAATAATCCTTCAATTTTAGGGATTTCTTGTCGCGCTAGTACTTAATTAATAACGCTAACTAATCAATCAACGAACTGAATGCAGGTGCCGATGGGGATTCGTCCACGTAGTGAACAACGACTACACGCATTAGCTGATGTACGCCATCGGCGGCAGCATGCACCCCACCATCATCTGCCAAGGCAACAGATATCTCGGCCCGCCAAATCAAGCCGCCAAAGAGGTGATTAAGTAACTAATTAATCAATGCATATTAAACAGTTAATCTAAGAAATGATTAATTAATAAGAGGTTGATGTGCGGACGTAGCAGGTGACGCACAGGGAATACGCGGAGGAATCCATATGGAAGAACTGGAACTGGCGGTCGGAGGGGGACCTGCAAATGAATGGGGCCTTCTTCGTTCAGTCGGGACGCCATATCACCGGTGGCTTCTCCAAGCAGCAACTCATCAAGGCGAAGCCTGGGGTGGCGGTCGGACGCCTCACTCGCTTCTCCGGCGCTCTCAACTGCCGCCCTAATCGCCCCTGCTGATCGACGTCGACGCCTGCATTAAATTCTCAATTGATGTCTCTTGTCTTGTGTATGCTGTGGCTTCATAAGGCGGATCTATTTAACTGCTGTCATTTTATTTGTTGGGATTTCTATTTTTCTTTATATAGAAGCATCGGACTTAGCCCACTCCTTAATTAGCCAATCATTGGCGTAGAACGTGGTTTGTCTCGTGTGGTCGTTTATCAGTGTGCGCATTGCGGATTTTGCTTGGTTTTTCGAGGTTGTTGATTGGTTCATTTTGATTTGGGTATGAGTATGACTAATTGCACAGTGATAAAGCTGTGGTCGAGGAGTTCGTCTACTAGAGCCCAAGCATCACAAATACCATCGGCCCATCTACGAGAATTGAAGCCTTGAAGTATATCTCAGTTATCCCGCACAGGTTAGTAAAGATTGTCCAATGCTTTTGATGTTTTCCCTTTTGTTTGCCGACTATTAATTCATCTAGTTAATATCGTGTCTGTTGGCTCGGGTCATTGTACTCTAATTAGTAGAGTTCTGGATTTAGCAATTTCAACTCAATGTCTTAATTAGCATTGATAGTTTGAATGCAATAGATAGGAAAACATATAGGTTTTTTTAACCAATTATATACCTGGTATATTCTACATGGATGCCTTAACATTGTTCTTTATGTAAAAGAATCTAATGTGACTGCAATGATAACACATCAATTTAGTGTTGGTTGATGAATTAGGTGATCCCTAGCATCCATAGATTTCCTATTGTGGTGGTGGACATACTTATAAGGTGGTGGTCAGATCTCCTCCTCCTTCCTCCCTCCCTCCCTCCAATCCAAGTATTCTAGCACCTCCAATCCAAGGAATTGAGTCACTATGGAAATGGACCACATGCCTGGCTGTGTATCTTCTGAACTACCACAGTACATTAGAATCTATATTTTATATTGATATTTGTAGATTTTGGTTTATTATTGAATTTTTCTTGCCCTTCACTCTCTGAATACATTCACAATAGCTTTGTTAAACAGACTAGCTCAAAGACCATAAAGAAGCTTGCCCATCCAAATGCTCCACTTGCCTATGGGCTTTGCTTCGGGAATTTAGCACTTGACGGTTTCACAAACTCCACTCGGGATTCTATAAAAACAAGGTATAGTTACCATTTCTTAAACAGATGAAACAAAAATGTTTGTGTGCCTTCAAATTATTTTAGTGGTTTAATCGTACTTGTATCCAAACTTCTGCTTGGGAGATCATGCTTGAAATGAACCTTTGGGGAACCATTTACAATGTCATTTACATGTTTGGTTGGGCCCATGCAAGTGGTTATGAGGCAGTGAGGTTCTGCCAGGAGCACCTAGAGGCAGCTTGGGTCATCCTACGTACTGTCTCTGCGGCTCAGTGGGGACAAAACTTCATCTTCTTGACCATAAGCCAATTTGGCTCACTTGCTAACACAACCATCACCACCACCTGGAAGTTTGTCAGCATCATTATATCATATCATTGATAAGCAGCAACCCTTTATCACCGAAGCAATGGTCTTCTAGTGTGGTTATGGTCTTCTCAGATCTTTCTTTGCAGATCTTCCTCCAGTGGAGAAAGCTCCAGAGAACAAACAAGGAGAAGAAGGCTGCTTGAAAACCATTTTCTTTCTTTCCCCAGGATTCCTTGTGGCTTTTATTGACTTCACTGGCACTGTACACGGGGAGAGCTTTATTCAATTTAGGCAGATTTAAACTCGGTGGGCAATCCAAATGTACTAGTGTATGTGACAGAATTTTATGTGTTGCCGCTAATGGTATGCTTTCTCCATTGTCAGGCAATCTCAGATTTTTTTTTTTTTAATTCTATCTCATTGTAAGTCCTATATAAAGCCAACCATTCATTGAAGGTAAATTTTTTTATTGTTAGCCGACATGTTGATCTCATTTTTATTGGCAATAATGAGAGTATATTTGTTAAATTTAAAAACTCTAGGAAACTTGAGTTTGATATGACTAATTTAGGGAAGATGAAATATTTTCTCAGTGTGGAGGTGTTACAAAATCCTGAAGGCCTCTCTATATTAATCTAAAAAAGTATGCAAAAGGTGTTTTGGAAAAGTTTGGGATTGAGAAGAGTAATATATAGTGTGAAAAATTCTATTGTTTCAGGCGTTAAACTTATGAATGACGAACAGGGATCCAAAGTGAATGCTACCATGTATAAATAATTAGTTGGAAGTCTTATGTATCTAACTGCTACAAGACCCGAACAAGGATCCAAAGTGAATGCTACCATGTATAAATAATTAGTTGGAAGTCTTATGTATCTAACTGCTACAAGACCAGATTTGATGCTCTCTCATTAGCATATTCATGGCAAGTTCAACCGAGTTATATTTGCAAGCTTCGAAAAGGATACTAAGATACTTGAAACGAACTGTGAATTTGTGAGTTTTCTACCAAAAGAAGGATAATGGAGAGTTAATGACATATACAAACAATGATTATGCAGGAGATGCAAATGGCAGGAAAATCACTTCTAGTTATGTATTTTGCTTAGTGGCGATGTTGTGTCTTGGTCTTTAAAAAAAACATGTAATTGTTTTGTCCACTAATGAAGCAAAATTTGTAGCAACGGTCTCTTGTGCTTGTCAAGAGGTGTGAATGAGGAGAGTATTGGAGAAGCTTGGGTCATTCTCAAGGCAAATATATCACTGTGTTATGTAACAACAACTCTACCATTTAACTATTCAAGAATCATCAAACATATTGACATGAGGTTTCATTTCTTACCTGACTTGACCAGAGATAAAATTGTTGTGCTGAAGTATTGTGTCACACAAAATCAAGTAACAGATATTATGACAAAACCACTCAAGTTGGATGTATTCTTGAAGCTGAGTGAGTCAATAAATGTACGTGTGGTATCACAACTAAACTGAAAGTATTACTGCGATCAATTTAGGAGAGGAATTGTTGAGACAATAGTTGAAATTGTCAGCTGAATAAGTCTTATTAATTAGGACCTAGTCTGACTTTTACCTAGATCAACGTGGATTATTTTTTTTTTTCAAGATTCTATCTGATTATAAGGCCTATATAAAGCCAGGGATTTATTAATTTCTTAGCGATAATAAAGTAGTTTCCGTTCATAACAATTCCATGTTTCAATACTTCAGAAATGTATCATTCTGGCAATCGATTAGCCATAAATTATTAGTCTAATAATATAAAATAATTAATAGATGCACAAGCAATTTAGGTCCCTATGTATAATCTTGTACATGGGGGAAAAAATCTTTTTCGAATGTTTCTTAGACTGATCCGGGATCCGAATCCGATTAGTTTTTCCTTGAACAAACTAAACGGGTAGGGAACCCGGATACGCACACAGGATCACGTTCGCCAAACTGAACAAATCGAGCTTTGCTTACCGCATCTTTGCTCACTAGGGTGGGTCGATTGCAGCCGCGGCACAGCTCCGCTCCCGCTCCCTATCCGGCCTTCTCCGAGGCGGTCGTTTGTACGCGACTGCTGCGCATCCAAAAAGATGTATTCGCCCTCTTCTTCTCACGCTATCCACTGTCATTGCGCTTCCCCTTCTCCCCTCCGTTCTTCGTCTGTTTCCCTCAAAGGTAGTAGTACTCTTTACGCTCCCAGAACCCTAGCAATTGGTTTCGGAAGTAACTATCAACGGCAACATCTCTCCGTTCGATGCCGCCGCTCCGAGTTCTTAGACCAACACCGCCTAACTGGTCGCTCTCCTTCACCGCCCCCTGAAGAACCTGCCTCTTTCTACCCCCGACCCCCCGGAGGTGCCCGTTGGCTCCTCGCTTCAGGTTGTTGACTTTGTCGTCGTTTTAAATTCCTTACCTTTCTTGTTTCGTCTTGCTCGCTTTGCAGCGTTGAATTCGAGGGTGTTCGTCGGTTATTCCATTTACAAAGGGAAGGCAGCGCTAACGGTGGATCCACGAGCCCCTGAATTCGCCCCTCTTGAAGTGAGTTTTTAGTTTCTACCCAGAGTTCGTCAAAATTTGGTTTTTACATTTTTATAGTCAGCGTGGTGGTTTTATATCGTATTGTTGCAGTCTGGAGCTTACAAAGTCTCTAAGGAAGGATTTATTCTCCTCCAATTTGCTCCTGCTGTAGGTACTCGACAATACGATTGGAGCAGAAAGCAAGTATGCCAAATTGTTTTTTTTCCTCCTGTGTGTGTGATTGTAATGTCATGACTCTTATATAATTGCAATCCTTCCCTTCTTGTCATACGTCGGGCGAAAGATGAAGAAAAAAGGCTTTTCTATTATCTTTCTCGTGATACTTGCCACGAGCTAGAGCCTCAGTCAGACTGTTAGTGGCCCATTGGCTATTTATTTAATTTTGAATAAAAATAAATAGATGCTATTAACGATGCTGAAATCTGAGCCTTTGACCTGGTTATAAGCAAAATAACTCCTTACCAACTTAGAAACTCAACGCATATGACATAGTGATGTGTGAAACCAACCCTCGTAAAAGAATGGTCATGTGCCATATGGGCATGTAAAAACCCATAGTTCATGTTATTTCTTCCATGTTTTGCACGTGGTTAGTGAAGAATCATGCTTTGATGAATCATAATTCTGGACAATTTATGGCACATAGGTGTCCAAAAGTCCTAATGTTCATAGAGAAACATAAATGAGACGTCACTGGTTGCATTCAGCATTCATGTAGTTCCCTTAGTTTTTTGATACTCGGAGAGTGTAAAATTATATTTTGTCAGAACATAGTTCTATGGTGTTCAAACGTTCGAATTGTCAGAGAAATATACTGGAACACCATTTATTATATTCATGCTGCTAACTCTAATTTTTGATGCATAACCATGTTTTACCATAAATGTGTCGAAATGTTCTGATTTTCACACATAACATCATTTGACAAAATATGGTTCTGCACTTTGAAATGCCAAAACTCACAACAAAACAGCATGAGTGAAACTAATGACAAGACTTTAGTGACTCTGTTTAGACATTTGGTGGCTTCCGATGGACACTATTTCATTGAAGACTGATGGTTGACTAGACTCCAACCAACACCTTGAATAGTCCAGCGAAGGGGTATAGATATTTTCATAAGAAAAAGTTGGAAAAGGTCTTCTATAAGGTATTTGCAAAATTGAGACCTTTATAAGTCTTTCTGAATTAAAAGGAACCTTTCTAGGACTTTTTCCCATAAAGTTTTGAGTTCAGTAGGACTTCAGTGTTTTTTTCATACTAAATTAACCCGTGTTGAAATTTAGTTGAATGATTTTGGGAGATTTGATCCTCCATTATTGAGTTTATGATGAAATTAAACCTGTATAATACAAATATCACAGTCAATGATGCTCCATTATGATTATTGCTGGCATGCTTTGTTCATATAATTAGTTGGTTAACATACAATTAGTTTGTTCATACAACTTATTGGCTCCTTAATTCTAAGCATGTTTCTGTCCCTTCTGCTGGCAAGGTCCATGTTCTCTTTGGCATCTATGTTTGCTTTCTTGTGGTCTTTTATACAAACATATGTCAATTTGTTTTTTCTATTTTTCATTATTGATGCAGGTATTTTCTTTATCCATACCTGAAATTGGCCATCTGATGAGTCTCGGTGCCAAGGATTCTTGTGAATTTTTTCATGATCCATTCAAGGGAAGAAAGTAATATTTGGGACCTTGATAAGAAATTTGTTCTATGCATCAAAAACATTGGTGTAATTTATCTTGATTCTTGAATAGGGATGGGATAACTGTTCTAAAATGTTTTTTTAATTTTTTAACATCATTTTTATGTGTCTAGTTACTTCTAGAGATACATGATTTTCTCTAATGCATAGCTTTATTTGATCAAACAATACTTGTTAGTTAGCGTATCTTCATATTCATGCACTTCCACATTCCACTAATTAATTTCTTGATATTTCTGAGTCTAGGTAATGATATTCTAGTTTAACATCATAATTCATGAGAATCTATAAGACTACTCCAACTGTAAACTCATTCAGCATCTTTGCTCAAGTGCAACCCTTTTTTTTTTTTTTTGGCAGTGAGGAAGGCAAGATAAGGAAGATTTTAAAGGTCGAACCTCTTCCAGATGGCACCGGATATTTCTTTAATCTCAGTAATTCACTAGTTTCCTACATTTTGAAATTTAACAGGATTTTAATTTCCATATGATGCAATCTGTCAGGCCTCGGCAGTTACGCTTTAAATTTCTGTGTTTCTCATATGTTATTAACACTAAAAATGTTCATATTTTAAATTTTATATGAAATCTATTTGTGCTATTCGAGCTTACAGCCGCACAGCGGATAAATGTTCTTTGGTTTTGTGTTTTTGAAGCCTCAAACTACTAGCTAGTCTTGCCTGTACGCAGACATCCATAAAATCTCCACGAAACAATTTTGCTATTTTCTTGTTTTAGTTCATCGCATTTCTTTGGATTAAATTATTCCATTCATTCATAATTTTTAATAGTTTTGTTATAGTTAATCCTACTGAATAAATCTCTGTTTGTTCATAATGTTTCCTTCCCTTTCTGCTTTTTTGGAAAATGCACATATCATTTTGCCTTTCTTGGAGCTGCACAATATTGGCTACCTTTGGTACTTACAAAATGCTCAACGTTGGTATTCAGAAGGTTTGGCATAGTACAGAACTGTTTATTTCTCTGTTTCAGATGTTCAAAATCGGCTATTGAATATGGATGACAGCATATACATACCAATCAGCAAACCGGAGTTCACTATTCTTAACTCAGCTTTCAATGTATGGCATCACTCCTCTCTTTGTATTGCTCCAATATGTTATTTTCTTGCGTCTTAATAATCGAAAATATATCTCAACTAACTCCTTTTCTTCAGTTTATTGTTCCATATCTTCTTGGTTGGCATTCCTTCGCTAATGCTATCAGACCGGAGAATTCCTTCCGTATTAACAGTGCAAGATCCACTGTTGATTTTGAATGGGGTGAAGGACGACTCTCAAAAGAAAGAACCAAGTCAAAACTATGAATGCATGCCATTTCTTAAAGGCTGGGTTGGTCGTAACGAAGTAGTTCTAATGAAATTCTCTGGACAGATGTGATTTCAGGGAATTTGCTCTATGTCATGATGTTTCGAGGCAATTGCTCGTAGTTTACCTGTTTAAACTTAGTAAGCTTCGATTGCTATGAATTTGATTGTGTAGCAAGGGCTGTGTTGCTAGAATGAGATTTCTAAACTAGTTGGTTCTGTGTGACATAAATTGATGAAAAAAAATTTAAGTGTATTCTCAGGTTGTTCATGTGACTCTGTGGTCAAGGTGGCTGCCAGCCATCATGCATTTTGACAGTGAAATAGAATGGAGTTTCTTCATCCTGAAATGAGACAAATCATCTGTGAAAAAGGTATTCTCCTAATATTTTAAGTATCATGGATGACTGATTTGCCTATGAAAAATTATTAAAGTCATGACAATTTTATACCCAAATATTGAATTGATTTCTTTGATTCTCTCCCTTTTATTTTTGAAGTTTTGCGTGTTGGTTAGTCAGACAAAATAATAAATTCACTTGAAACCTTAAAGACATATGGCACCACTATTGTAATGTCATTTGACATTTATCATTTACTGATTTTCGTTTCGCTCAAAGTTCATAGTCAAAATTTACGTGCATTCACACTCATAATAAACCCAATGGCCTTATTTGATCAGTAGAAGTAAACTGACAAATTAGTGTTGAAATATAATAATTTACTTATGAAATAATTTATCTATTTTCTTATTCAATTAATTAATTATAAAAATCAATTTAAGTATTCAAATCTCTAATAATTTACCTGTAATAATTTACTTAATGAATGGTAAGAGGTAGGTGGGGGTCTCATAAAGTTCAAATCTCTTATAGAATATAATTCGTGATATTCAAATTACTCATAATATGGGGTCATCTAATTCATTTTCAAATGAGCAATTATACACTCAAAGAAAAAAACTCAAGTAAAACCTCAAGGAAAGACACATAATAATGGAGCTTACCATTTCATTTTTTGTGGGCCCCATCATTTCATGTGTTTTTTCTTCAGATTTTCTTTGAGTTTTTTTCTCTCTACAAATCATTTCTCTTTTCAAATTTATTCCAGTGACCGTGATAAACTTCTGTTCGGTGGGACCGAGTCAATCATCAAGATTAGCGGGTTGAAAATGAAATATCTAAATTAATAAAAATAATAATAAAACATTGGTACAAATAAATAAATATTAAAATTTAAATTTTAAATTTTAATATAAACTAATATTTTGAATCGAAACATGATATGTATAAGAAAAAAAATCTAATAATAAGCTCAAGATAAACCTATAGAATGGTAGAATAATAAAAGGTAAAATTGATGGATTATGACTTCATATATCTATCTTAAATTTTTAGATTTTTTTCAATAAAAATCATTGCTAAAATTAATCACATAAATTACACTTCACGTTTATTCAAAAACTAATCAAAAAAGAATATCATCACTGTTTCTAAAATTAAGGGGACGAAACTTAAATCCTTAAAAACTTAAAAAGTATACTGATGTTATGAGTTGAAATTGTTAAAAATTATTAGTAAATAAAATTTAAAAAAATTGAATACAAATGTAAATATATTTAAGCAAAAACAAAAATAAAAAGAACATTCCAGATTTATTAAATTGTCATATAGAGTCCCTTTTCAAAAGAGTAGGTCTTATTTTGAAATAATAATTATAAAAAATATCTTTACTTTTAAATAATTATATAATCGTGTAATAATTATATAATAGCCAGTTTAAAATGATTTTAATTAATAACTATTATAACGGATGATTTTAAAAATTTTATCATATATAAAAATATTCAAAATTTAAATTTTAAAATTTATTTATAATTTGTAATAACTATTTAATATTTTCTGCGACTTTTAAAATAATGTTAATAAGTTTAAATTATTTTTAATCAAATTAATAAAAAATGTTTTGATTTAATAATATAGATTTAAAATTTAAAATGTAATTATATTAATTACTTAATATCTTCTATTTAAAAATATTTTAATAAAATTTAACAAAATTAACACATTTTTCTTCGTATATTAACACATTTTTAATATAATTAAAGACTCACTCATCCAATTCCAACCGCTTATTGATTTGAGATGGGAATAAAAGTTACAGGTTTTTTTTTTCTTCGTATTATATTTTAACTTCTTTAACCGGGGGGTTTTCCCTATGAAGAAAAAAGGCATAAAAGCCTCCCATTGTCGTCACACAGTTCATACCCCACAAAATCACCGCCACCGGCCACGGCATCACCGCCGCCACCTTATAACTGAACATTCCGGTGAGCAGCGAAGCCAGCAGCCAGATAGCCACTTTTAGCCACCCTTTGTCCTGCTCGTCGGCCCTCTCGAATCTCTTCAAGCACCAGAACAAGCAGAGGAGGTCGAGGTAGGACGCGACGGTGAAGGCGAGGACTCCTGGGTTGTCGATGGACCTACGCACCGCAATGGCGGTGTTGAAGGTCAAGAAGGCGAAAGCGCAGAGGGAGAGCCAAGAGAAGAAGGGCTGGTCATCTTTACCGTCCTTGGGCTCCCCCGGCGGACGGTATGCAGCCGGAGGCGAGGGTTGGAATGAGTGAGCAGCATCTGTCTGTAGCTCGGCCATGCCTCACGACGAGCGGAGAAGCCAGTGAGGAAAAAGATAGCGAAAGGAACTCTCAGGGCTTGGGGATGGATGGCATCTATCTCTCCGTTAGTTTTTATAGACAAAAAACTAGAAAATATTTTGACTAACACGGAGAATAAATAAATGTCAAGTTGTATGAATAAATAAACAAAATAAAATTCTACGCGTTATGTGCAATATATTGAGTGAGTTTGAATATTTTCTAATTTTCCTGTTAATTAATAAAAAAAACTTTATAAGGTTTTACCCTAAATTCAGTTTTTCCTTGCAGTATCTTTTTTGTTTTTTGTTTCCCTTGTCACTTTTTTGTTTCACTCTTTGCTTTTTTTTTTTTTTTTGTTTTTTTTTTTTTTTTTCAATTTCTGCCTAAGTCTTCCAAAGGAAACAG
>JBBPFQ010000107.1:1206094-1217491 GCA_037974815.1 Kaempferia elegans | reverse complement strand
TATCTGACACCAAATCAAATGTCCCCTCTACGACCATAGTTTTGATTTCATAATTTGTTTCGAGTGACAAATTAGATATTGTTCCTCCATTTAATTAGTTCTGAGTATTAATAAACTTAATTTGTGCTTTGGATCGGTCGCTTGCATGCGCCACTCCTTGATGAGAGACAATGGCCAACAAACGAAATAATATATATTTTAAGGACTGCATGTTTAATTTTATTTCTTGGTGTTTGGTATACTGGAGTATCATGACCTTTTTCTTTACTTTTTGCTTATACTTAAATGTTTATAACGTATATATCCAAGATTAATATGAGACTATTCTATATTCAAATGTAGAATGATAAAATTATTATATATGAATCAAATTTGATTATATATCTTTCAAAAAGCAGCATTGTAATAAGGATGAGTTGAAATAACCAGCTAAACATTCCAATGACTATAGTCATTTTTTTTTACTGCACAATATAAGCAAAACCCTTCTGTTGTCCTTGCGCTGGCGGCCTAAACCCTAAAGGCATTATGATATCTAGCGTCGCGCTTGCATTTACGAATCACGATTGAGACTTCTCACACACGCGCACTCACATGCATGCCAATCTCACAATGATCTCCTACGCACACATCGCCATCGGGAATCTCATACGTGCAATTCTTGGTCCGAACTGTACTTTTTCTGTTGATTAGATTAGACATTGAGGTCACTTCTGGTTTGGACTCATTCTCGTGTCTTTTTGCTTCTCTTGATTTAATTTAAATTTTTTTCGAATTAGCTCAGCCCATCCAAGCTGGATCACAGGATTAGTGCCTGTGTTCTGGAGAATGTATGGGAGACAGAGAGAGAGAGAGAATGAGAGAAACGAAAAGGTAGAAGGATCTTGACCTGATCCATATATGCCGTGGGGAATCTGATGAGTCCAAGAGAGAAGCAGAGGGGATGAATGATTGAGATGGAGAAGAAGGTATGCAGTAATGCATAGGCAAGTGGAATCAGTGGCGTGCGGTCCCAACAACACTACGTATATTATTTCTTCTTCTTCATTTCTTCTTTTTCTACTACTACTACTACTAAATGGGGGTAACCGAATGGAAACAAAACTCTGCGATTCGTCTCCATCATTGTCGAGTCTGTGTTCTTTTCGGAAGCTGCAAGTCAACTGTTTATGAGAAAATGCACTAATTAAGTCTTCCATCATAGTGGCAGGTGCATGCCACATAAGATTTTTGGTGATAAAGCCGTAGCATTTAAACTCGCTGCTGGCAGGCACAGTATGTAAATTGCCCTTCATAATTCACTCAAGATAAAACATTTGCTTGTACTTAAAGATCCGTCCTACAGGAGTACCAAGGAATCCAACAATACTGGGCTTGGCAATTATTGTTGGAAGGTGGCCTTGTAGTAAGCTGAGTGAGATTCACTCGCTGTGCTGGTGCAGCTCCCAGCAGTGACTAGTGGCACTGGCCGGATCCGGAGGATCTCACAGTGTCCTCCTGTTCCAATGGGCCATGACTGATGGTTGACGATATTGATCCACTCCTTCGTGCTTAGACAAGCCGTTGTGCTTTTAAAGGTGGAATCAGGGGTCATTTGGGCTGAGGGTGTCCCCATTGTCAGCTCGCTTTGGAGTATATCAAGCAGAGCACGAAGAAACAGAGTTGAGTTGTGAGGCCCCAGGAATCAACTGAAGCGGTAGTGGAAGCAAGTATCAGCTGCTGGAAATTGTTCTTCATGGATCAATAAACTTGCCCGGTGTTTACTTGTTCTTACTTCTGGGCTGGCCACAGTCCCGAGCCTTGTTGAGGTTAAGGCCCAGGCCCAGGTTGCTCCATGTGGAGTAGATTTGCATTTCAGTAATTTGCAACAATGTTTTCAGAAATTTATTGTTGGAAATACAAATGGAATAAAAACGGTAGGAAGGAAGAGACTCTATTATGTATAAATTTTTAATCATATATATTAGAAGTCTCTTGACTCTATTATATTCTCTCTTATTTTATGGGTGCATATGAGATGTAAATTCAAGACCCAAATTTACAATGAACTAAGTTGAATCAAATCTTCATTAATAAATTTAGGGTTCAATTTGGTAAGAACTTATTTATATTTGTTAACTATACAAGATCAAATAAATGAACAAGCTTAAACAACTCGTTAAATTAAATAAACAAATTTGAACCTCATAAATGTTCACAAACAATGTTGTTTACGAACTATATTCATTAATAAAACTTTTATCAACATGTAAAATAAATAAATAAACATTTAACATGAACAAATATGTTTGAATTATTAAACTTAATAATATATCAAACAAGTAAAAGTTTTAAACAATACACCTTGAATTGAGAGTTTGATAATATATAAACGAATCAAACTTAAGTCAATTAGCTCGAACTAAATTCAACCTCATAAAAAATAAATTAAGTCAAACTTGAATAATTCTTTCATTGGATTAGTTTGATTTAGTTCGATTACCTTATCAAACAAATTTAAACACTCTAAAATTTAACTCGACATAACTTGTTTATGGTCCTGTGTATACAATTTAATATGCACGCACAATTTATTTCAATATAGATTATCCTATTTAAAATTTTAGAAATATACTCATGGTACCCCTTATAGATCTCCTCTCGGGACGATGTGGTGGTTAAGATATGAGATCGAAACTCAGTGTGTCCGAGTATACATCTCTCATGTTTTAATCATTTATACTAATGACTAGTAGTCAACTGTGATTTATATCCTTCGTATTGACATATAGACGAATTGACAGAGAATGCGTTTAATGATGGGAGTGTGGGTTGATTCTGATTCTTATCTATCAAATATCAAAAATGGAAATAAAATATGCGCTCCCTAAATGTATTTTTTATTGAATATAGTCTGTCAAATAATTATCTATTAATATTTTATGAAAAATAATAATTATCTATTCTTTTGTGTTTTTCTGCAAAGTAACGGTGTGGGAATTGGGATTTGTAGTCTGCGACTGTCTTAAACCCTCGTCGCCGCCTGCTGCCCCACGCCCACCGCTTTCCTTTCCCCAGTCGCTCATGTCATGGCGCTGCTCTTCCTCCGTACCATTTCAAGAAGATCCCGTGGCAGTTTTGTTCCACTCTTTCCTCTGTCTCCCGTCTCAAACCCTCTACCTCTTGTCTCCTGTTCTGCTACTAACCATCTTATCCACGGCCTCCGCCGATCTCCGCCAGTATGGCTGCACCTACACCTTCTCCGCTTTTGTGGAGTCCCCAACTCGGAAGATACCAGATTTGCTCCCTTTCTGACCGAGGACGACTCTTCGAAGAAGAAGAGGAAGAACAAGCACGCCAAGAAGAAACCCCGGGTGGATTTTACTAAGATCGATCCCTCGCTGCTCCCCACCGTGATCCTCGTCGGCCGTCCAAATGTTGGAAAATCTGCCTTATTCAATCGGTGAGCTGAACTTCGCAATTATAGAGGTTTCGAAGTTGTTGTGCTTGGTGGCCTCTATTTATTTAGTTATTTCGTTGTTTATAGCTTGATTCGGAGGAGGGAGGCTCTTGTTTATAACACTCCTGACGATCATGTCACTCGGGACATCAGAGAAGGCATTGCCAAATTGGGGGATTTGAGGTTCCGTGTGCTGGATTCTGCTGGGTTGGAGACGGAAGCCACTTCGGGAAGTATTCTTAGTAGGACGACAGATATGACCGCCAACGTGCTTGCGAGGTCCCAATTTGCTATCTTACTGATAGACGTGAGGTTGGTGTATGACATTTGTTTTAATTCTCGATGCATCTCTTTCCTTGTGGCTGAACTGACGAGTTATGTTCCCTACAAGAAGGCTTGGTCGGTGGGTATGACTTGATAAAACTCTCTTCAGGGATGGATTGCAGCCACTTGATTTGGAAGTTGGAAAGTGGCTCCGGAGGCATGCATGTGGAATTCGAACCATTGTAGCAATGAATAAATCTGAATCACTTGATGAGCAAGGATCGCTTACTGCTGAGGCAGGTCAAGCATACACCTTAGGATTTGGTGATCCGATTGCAATATCAGCAGAGACTGGCTTTGGAATGGCCGAGCTTTATGAGAATCTTCGCCCATTGTTAGAAGACTATATACTTCAACGCCCTGAAGGTTTGTCCATTATAAATGCTTTGGTATCAATTGACATAGTCCAATTTCTTGGCATATATAAAGGCTACTTTTCATATTGTTTGGAACCATAGAGATCTATTTCTAATACCACACTTGTATTTGGAAAACAAGAAAAATGGGAAATAGTATTTCTCTTGCCCAAAAAATTTGGGATTGGGAAAACCAATAAAAATTGGTTGGTTTGTGTTTGAGATTTCTATGGAGCATGAAAGTAAGCTTTGCCTTATTTGGATGCATAGCTAGGAGCGGAGTGGAAGGGACCAGACACAAAACACATGGATTTTGTGGCCCTCTCCTTGTATCTAAATCTAATGATCCCAAAACATAAAAAAGTGAATTAGAATTCTGTTTTTTTACATAAATTTAATATAAACCACTATTTGTAATTCTTAAGATTTCCTTTCGAAGTATTGAAGTTAATTATCTATGATGCTTCCAAATCTGACAGTGGGTCATGACAAAATAATGAGTATATGATGAAGGAGACAGAGAGGACCTAAATGCATGTGTGAGGATGATGTTTTATTGTAGCAACTTCAACTCATGTTCAGCGTGATCAATTTGTTAATAATTTGTTCAACACATTGATAGGTAAACATTAATCCATATGCCACTGGGTTTACATTAATTTCTAAATGGGCACTCATTTTCTGACGATCAGTGTTTTGCTTGAAAGAAAAATTGATTCTGTAATCAATAGGAGCTATGAAAAAAAAAAAAAAAAAATCCAATCTTCATCCTTGAGATTAGTAATGTCTTGATGGTTGCGACTTTAGATGAGCATGCCGATGATGATACTTATCCAGAGATGGAGGATAATGGTGAGTGCAAGTCACCATTGCAACTTGCAATTGTTGGGCGCCCAAATGTCGGGAAGTCTACTCTTTTGAATGCATTAATACAAGAAGAAAGAGTTCTAGTTGGACCAGAAGCTGGATTGACGAGGGATTCGATCAGAGCCCAATTCACATTTGAAGAACGGACTGTATATTTGGTAAACTAACATTTTTGCCCCATTGAACTCAACATCATTTCTTACATACATTCACTATGTAGTTTGCTTCTTGTCTTATTTATCCTTTTATCAGTTTACCTATTATGTTAAATTGTTGAATTCCGTATGATGGTGGCTTTGTATGAAGATGTTTTTTAAATGCATCAGCAAGATGAGGTTGGCTAGCATAAACTGTGTCAAGAGAAGGTTAAAAAAAAACCTCCCACTAGATCCTAAAACACCTAAAGAGAGACATCATATCATTAAGATTGTCTAGCGAAATGTGTCTTCAATCAGAGCTTAATGGCACGAATGAATCCCAGTGTTTTTTTTTTTCAAATCCCAATTAGTAAGTGTTCCATTTACATTAGAGATATCAAACAGCTATGGTAGTATGCATACAAATATTATATATTCGATGTGGTGTAAATACTCACTAAACATATTGGTCAACAAGGCCTTGATAATTCTCTTCGTAAACAAATATATGTTTAGGTAAGGGTTCGTACTGAGACCACATCACCATATGACCTTGTTGGAGTGAAATGCTGATTCACTTCCGCATGTTGTCAGGCTAACTACTAGTTATGCAAATGTTGACTAGGCTGGGGCAGTCATGATTTTTTTTGTTCCTTTGATTTATTTGCTATTTGACTTCGGTTCACACTTCAGAACTAAGCAAACATAACCTCTAGGTCTCAACTTAAGTTCCATACCTGTAAAAAATTCACTTCAGGTTCACACCAAGAGAATCCACTTCGATGACCAGCCTTGGACCTTGAAATTTTGGAGAGGGTTCACACCTCAGATATGCAAATCATATCAGCCTTTGTTTCTCAGGTCTCCATTTTGGGCTAGGAGAGTCAGCACCTCATCCAATCATATCCCCTCTTTCAGTATATGAACCAATAAGTATGGAGCTAACTCCAAATTGTTTTTTCATCTCGATCAGTTAAGAGCCCTTAAGTGTAGATGGTCTAACTATTTCAGAGCAATACTCCTTTAGTGAGTACCATACCTAGGCTGTGCTCATTTTTAACTAAATGTGCTGGGCTTGTACCTGTCTGAAGTAGATTAGTAGCATCTATTGGATGTCCTACTCCATCAAGAAATGAAGTTTTAGGTTGAATGACAGCAAAGCAATTCTTGTTCACTTCCTTTCATAGTTGACGTGCCCCATTTTTAAGGCATTAAAGAGAAAACATTGGACGATGGAGGAGATATTGCACGACTTGCTATCACTTACTCGATCAAAGATGCTGGCCAACAGCTACTTTGTATGGCAACAGGAATATTATGTTGTTTTCCAGAACAGATTGAATGAGGTATTCTTCAATTGAGAATTTGGTGTATGTGCTGGAGTTGACAACTCCTGAAGTTGCGAGTATAAATCGATGATAATATTACAGAAGTAATGAATATTTTGACAGATTCTACTTAAGCCATATATTACTGGTTGCATGTTTTGTTGTACGATTACACTTTAGTGAGTGATCTATTCCTTTAAATGACAATGTAGAATCAAGTGCTAACTTTATTGTTACATAGATGATGACTTCTATAGAGAAGTTTGAAAAGTAGCGAACTTGGCCATTTCATACAGATTGCTCACCAAGTTGTACTAATGGCGGAGCAAGTTTACTTTTGTACTTGAGCAGTAGGATAGAGAGTTTGCATATTGACCAAGGATTTTGCACATTGGCTAGACATCCTTTCCGCCTTGAGTATTTCAACTGACAGGCACAGTAGGTACCTCAGATTATCAGTTCACTCTTTTGATTCAATTTGAAGCCTTAAATTCATATCAATTACCTAGCTTAGGACAAACTTCAGTGATTACCATACCTAGGCAGTTGTGCAGTCGCAACTGCATGAGCAAACCCTAAATATTTCCAGAAGAAACTCCTCTTCTTGTGGAATATGATAATGATATTTGTATTTTTTTTCCCATGAACTCCTTACTCATCCTATTTCGACACCAACCATCATTCATCTGTTTTAAGTGATGGACTGAAACATGCATGCAATCCATGGATGATAAGTCATTCTTTGTTTTCCAGGTAGACACGGCCGGATGGTTACTGAGAGCAGGGAAAGAAAAGGGACCTGCGTCTTTAAGTGTTATGCAATCAAGAAAAAATCTTATGAGGGCTCATGTGATTGCTTTAGTACTAGATGCTGAGGAGGTATGCCACCTTTTCTACGGGATATATTCTTATTGTCAGAGTTTACTATCAGAAGCCACCTTTTCTATGCAACCTGTAAATCTCCTCTATTCTTTTATTTGACAGAATCTTTAACATGAGGCCTCATAGAATTATTTATCTGGATTGTATAGTAAATGTTTTTATTTTAAAGAAAAAAGTGCAGTGAAAAATTTACTTTCTAAAATGGGGATTGTTCATTCAACTTTGGACTTTGGAAAGGGGAATATAGACCACAAATTTTCATCTAAATAGTTTGTGAGTTGCATGTGCATACCAAAGTTTTTCCGAATCACAGTTGGAAACTGTAATGCCTCATTCTTCATTGGAGAACAGCTTTTAGTAATTTGGAGGATGTTGTCATGGAAGTATTAGGATCATTCTTGCGAACACTGTAAAGGGTGGCAGACAGGTGATTGGACAAGTTATTCAGGAGACAACCTGTTACAACATGCTTAAGTTTGATAAAATATATTCAATGTTACTATTCAGGTACATATTTAACACAAAACTGATCTAGATGCCGGGCATTTGATTTATTCAAAGTGGGGAAACTGAACCCATAAAAAAGGGTCCAAGTTTGAGATGAGACTACAGACTCAGCATCTGAGATCCAAAACTTGAATTCAATAACCAATTAACCTCATTCCTAAATCCATAGTGTACTGGCAGAAACTAATGGTGGATAGTTTGCAGGTAAGGTGATATTTAATTAAAATCTTGTGGGGTTTGCCTCGAGTGCAAAACATACGCGATGGAATTATTGGGTCTCATCTTCAGGCTTGCGATGGAGACTAAGTCTCAATTCCAAGTATTTTTCCCCTCTCTTTTCTTCCTCCTGTGCCATTTGCCCGCACTTCTTCCTCCACACAATCTCCTCCTAAGGAGGCAGACGAGTCCTATGAGCCAGAAGTGTGAGTAGCTGAGGCTATACTCCAGTCACAAGATTGTTATATGTTGTTTTCACTTTTGTGTATTGTTTACCTTTCAAATTGTGACGAGCCATCTATGCTTTATTGAACAGGCTAGTGGATTGAACGATGATCTAAATTTTTATCACAAAACCTTACCTTTTCCATATAGGAATTTGATTTCAAGGATAAATATGAAGAAAGATACTTAGCTCGAAACACTTCAGAATGCTTATTGTAGTGGATTAAGCTCTTGCTGACTTGGTTTATATTTTTACAATGTAATTCAATTGGTATTTTCTGTTTTCTATGCACATGTAGATTGCAAAAACTAAGACAAGTTTGAAACATGCTGAAGTACTCATTGCTCGCCGAGCAGTGGATGAAGGTCGTGCGTTGGTGGTAATTGTTAACAAGATGGATTTGCTTTGGGGGAGAAGAAGCACAATGATACGTGAAAAAGTCATAAATGCTGTTCCCAAAGAAATTCAGATGGTCATTCCCCAGGTCTGTTAATCGATGCTTCAAATGCATATGTATATCATAAAGCGTAACTGTTCAGTTTGATTCTTGTCTTGCATTTGTACCTTCGATGCTGTAAACTCAAATCCTACTCTAATGCAGCATGAGTGCAAGTATCCTTATTATGTAATATTCATTGTTATGTATTATCTGTCTCCTTTCTAAGTATGGTTGAAATAGCCTACTTATCATATATGTTGGTTATTTTCTTTCACAAAGATTTGAACCTGAATAATCTTTTTCTAAAATTTAGGCTTCAGTGTTTATCTGTAATTTTAGCCCTATTCTGACATGAGAAAAATGATTTTTAATCACTTCTTATCAGGAATATCACTTGTGATTTATAAACACCTCTTTTCAGCTAATAATCTGTGATTGTAACTCCTATAGATTGGGTTCTTTAATTCTGAAATTGGTGTGCTTATCCATGTTGGCTACAGCTAATGGTAGCATCATACAGTAATTAAAATTTTGCTAATATATGCTGAATACAACAAACATCTTTGTCAGAAAAAGGGTGTGCTTATTCCTGTTCTTGTCATTTGGCAGATTACAGGTATACCTGTGGTCTTTGTTTCGGCGTTGGAGGGAAAGGGTAGGGTAGCTGTAATGCATCAGGTAGTGGATGCTTACCAGAAGTGGTGTCTAAGACTACCAACGGCACGCCTAAATCGCTGGTTGCGAAAGGTAAATTGTTACTATACTTTGATTTAGTTGCAAGAGATTAGTTCTCCATTGTGTCTAGTTTCTTGAGAGTTACTTTCATTCTGTGTTTACGCTGCATAGCATATGTAATGTTGTTTTCCTTATGGGAAAACATATATTCATCTGGTATAGTCCCTTGATTTATTATTTAAATGCTGCATAGAATTGATTTGGTGCGAAAAGGCCATATAATTCAGGTTCTTCTGTCATTCTTTGGACAACACCACGTTAGTGAATATTTTATGGAAACCAATAACAAAAAGAATTAGGTTATAGCATTCTTTCTCGTATTGTAACTTGATGCATGTTATCTACATAGGTTATGAGCAGGCACTCCTGGCGAGACCAAGCAACTCAACCTAAAATCAAGTATTTTACTCAAGTCAAAGCTCGTCCACCAACATTTGTTGCCTTTTTAAGCGGGAAGATGCAACTCTCTGACACTGATGTTAGATTTTTGACCAAGTCCCTGAAGGAGGATTTTGATCTTGGTGGGATCCCAATCCGCATTACACAGCGATCTGTACCTAGAAAAGCTGTAACCAGCAAGAGGAGCGGAAAGCTGCCCGCCCGAACCAGAGTGAGAATTCTATCAGAAAAAAGATCTACATCGCAGGAACTCATTTCTCCTTAATGGGGCTCTCCTTTAAATATGCAAATAGATTGGTATGCCGTCCAATGTCTGGATCCAGTGGTTGCTAGGAACCAAGAGGTTCTCTAAGAACATAGCTTATCATTCTCGTACCCAGGTACTTCTAACATTCTAGATGGCCTTCTCCATTTTGAAAAGGAATGAAGAAAGGAAAGAAGCTCTCTTCCAACATAGTTTTATCCTTCGAAGATTGGCTTACAGACTTCGGAAACCCTTGGACAATGGATTTCCGTGATGCTTAGTATTTTATGAGATGGGAAATTTTGGATCAGCAAGAGAAAGTGGTCAATAATACATTATTAATATCCTCCAACTGGTGCTATAGAGGCCATCATTGCATTTTCTGTGGAGCTTGCTGCAATGAGATTCACTGGTGCGGATAATTTTCGTTGCACAATAAATTAACAAATCGTCTTGTCGAATATTGGAAAACATGGCCAAGTTATTTTTGCTTTTGCTGTGTGCGGTTGTAATCTACAATTTTTCACAAAATGTTTTTTTAAGTCCCAATAATGCAAACAGATTCTTGTAAGTTGTAAGTGTTCTACAAATAAAAGGTAATTTTTTCAAAGAGCGTAGTAGTTTGTGGCTTTTCAGGTATTACGCACACTACTCTTTTGTTCCCCCAAATCATACTGTTCTTCTCAATATCCAAAATATTCTTAATTATTTAGATATATATATATATATAATTAAAACAGATTTGTTTCTTATAAAAAAAGAATCTTAAAAATGTAATGATTTACTTATAAGAATCTTAGAAGAGATTAATTCATAGAGTAATGATTAATTGAGACTCGACTCTTATTTTAGATCATTTAAATGTTTTTTTTAAAATACGTTGTCAAAAAAAAAAAATTGTAAAACTAGATTTTATTATTGTCTTTATACTTAAGAATTTAGGATTCATTACTGCTTTTATTTATTTTTATCAAATTAATAAGGACGGTTAACAAAATTTTTTTTTCTTTCAAACAACGGTTACTTTTCATTTAACAGTGTTTTTCTTTAAAAAAGAAAGGAAAACTAATTAAAACTCGTAGGGTGGGGTCAGGATCCTTGGTCCATAAATTTATGAACCAAGGGATGGTCCACTTTATTTTGGAGACTGAAATGAAGTCGCAATCGGTTGTAATTGTTTGCGGTCCATCGACGGGTTCATCCGCCCATCTAGGTTATAGTTTGGGTTCGGGCGGGCGGCCAGAGGCCGCCCAAAGGCCGTCGGAGGTGGGAGGGTAGCCAAATTGCCTATCGCCAAG
>JBBPFQ010000107.1:1132668-1145964 GCA_037974815.1 Kaempferia elegans | reverse complement strand
GGGAGACACTAGAAGAGAAAAGTTTTAGGCTTAGTAGAATAAAGACAGAATATATGGAATTTAAGTTTAGTAATATTAAACGTAATGAGACAATTGTTAAAATAGGAGATGACGAGTTGCCCGGAACTAAGAGCTTTAAATATTTAGGATTATTTTTGCAAAATGATGGAGAGATTGAGAGAGATGTCTTACATAGAATACAAATAGGATGGTTAAAATGGAGGAAAACGTTGGATGTTTTATGTGATCGTAAAGTACCTCTAAAAGTTGAAGGAAAATTTTACAAAATCGTAGTTAAATCTGCTATGTTTTATGGAGTTGAATGTTGGGCTATGATTCGAGCACATGAGCAAAAGATGAGAGTTGCAGAGATGAGGATGTTAAGGTGGATGTGTGGACATCCGAGGATGGACAGATAAGAAATGAGTGCATTAAAGTGAAAGTCAGAGTTACATCGATTGAGGGAAAACTCCGAGATACATGTTTAAAATGGTATGGACATGTACTTAGATAACCAATAAATGTTCCAGTTAGGCGATGTGAAATTATGACAAACATGCATATCAAACGAGAAAGAGGAAGACAAAAAAAACTTAGTTAATAATAATAAAACAAGATAAAATTTATTTAAGTATAGATGATGATATAGTAGGAGATAGAGCTCAATGGCGTAAAAGGATCCATATTGCCGACCCTACATAGTGGGATAAAGCTTGATTATTGTTGTAGTAGTGTAAAACTCTTCTTTTGATTTCAATGAATCGTGTCATTGTGATCATTTTCAAGATGACACTTAAAAAAAATTTGGCTTCTTCTAATTACTCTCGATTCTAGAAGTGGGAGTTAGTAGTTTGGCTCATGCGCTATATGCTAATTAGGTTTATTCTATTTTTAGCAATCTTAGGCAAGGTTTTAAATCTCAACCAATGCCGGCATTTGGTAGTTGATTGGGACATATTAGTATCAGTATGTCTTGGTAAAATGAAGTGGTGCATGTTGTCTTCGATCAGAAATAAAAGGAAAAAAAGGAAGAAGCAGGAGAAAAAGAAGGATGGAAGGGAGAAAGAGAAAGATGAAGAAAGTGAAGAGGAAGAAAAATGGAAGTTAGGAAGAAGTAAAGCTTCAAGAAAAGGAAGTGATGTCCCTAGGATTTTGATGTGCACTAGAGAGAGATGCTTGACTAACATTCTTGCCCAACAGTATTTTCATGTTGTGACTTTCTAAATGCAGCTCCATTGAGATGCCTTCCCAATGGCCTTCTATGTGATACTACCATGTCCGCCTAGAGTGGTAAGGGGTGAGTTTCAGTCTGCTCTTTTTTCTGTCGGTGTGGAGTGCCAACTTTCAATCAATGATGTTACATTATTCTGTAATATTCTGCTTGCAACGAATAAATCATGTATATTTATTTCTGAACTAGTGTTTTCTATAGAGAGTTCATAATATAAGAAACTTGCATTGTAAAAGCATTGTTTAATAAGTATGGGTCTATAACCTATTAACCTTAGCACTCTTAATATTTAGAAATAGAGGTACTTATGATGGATTACTTCTCCCCAGAGGGAAAGTCTGCATCTGACACAATGCTTGATTAAAACCATGTATATTCTTCCAAAAAAGGAAAAGTTGAAATATTTCAAGAAATTGATACTATCTAATTTGTATATATAATTCCAAACAAAACCTAGGAAGTTTTAGAAGAATCAACCCTTGTTGTAAAATCCTGTTTGAAGATTTGGAAGCGATGTGTACATTTACCTACTTAATTAGCGAGTAGTCTATATCCATGAAATAACCTTTTTGTGTTTGCTAGCCATCCAACCATCACTTCAGGACCACATGCCTTGGTTTCCTTACATTCTAAATGTGTTTGACGTATATTCTTAAGGTGTTCGTATTGTTTTTGATTTTGTTAATATTCAAATTTTCACTACTTATTTAATGTTTTGACTATTCCATGCTAAATATGGCATCTGTGGTAGATGATGTTTGTTTAATACATACATAATTATTATCGACAAAATATTTGCAATAAACTTTTTTCCCAAATGTTAGCAATGATTTTTTTTTTAATTAAAAGATCATTAGAATATGTGGCTCCCCTCTTTTTTGAATCCTGTCAATCATTGATCAGTGATAAGATCTTATTTAATTTATCTGTAGGTCTTGAGTCGCAAATTGTATGTTCCAGCGAAATTGTCATCGGCTTCTAGGTAAGACTTGTTCACATATTGCTAGTAGAGATTTGAGGCAATAGTTTTAAATAATCAAGAATGGCTTAATAACTAGATGTTCACATAGTATCCTATTCTAGTTACATTATGTAGTACATTTTCCTTATGATATAAACTTACATGATGAATTTTCCTGTGCCTTCAATATAAAGGATTTTTTGGTGAATCAATATGGTGGTGAGCCTAAAGCCTTGTTAAACTCATGTACAGGGAACTTAGATGACACCGATTTTTGTCAAATAATCTTTGTTCATGAAGGATAAGATCACGTTCATTGATTGCTGTTGCTACACTGAGTTCCCTGAACGTTCATGTGACTCATTTTATTTGTGCATCAATTTATCTTTATTTTGTAATAGAAGACTGAATTTAGATGCAATCCCTCAAGGAGAATTGAATATACATAGCCAATTTAGGTGAGGGAGCATTACTCATTTATGCAGCTAATTGCTATTGCTTACTCCCTATATACTTGCATCTTATTTGTAGGGATGGTGATCTTCCACTTATTGTTGCAATTGATTTGCAGCCTATGGCTCCTATTGATGGTGTAATTCAAGTTCAGGGTGATATCACTAATGCTCGAACAGCAGAAGTGGTAAAAATTAAATTGTATTTGGCATCTATTACTGTTCTTAGAAGTTGGACTTTTATTGGATACTTCATTTCTTCTGTAATTTTAAGGTTAGTTACTAAATAAATCTATCACAATATTTGTATGAAATTTCAAGTATAGCACAAAATTTTATTTTATTTTTCAATTATATACAGTATTTACATATTAGTATCAAATATATCACCTATTTAAGTTTTGTCTGTTCTGTCTTAACTTGATGATGTGGTGGTGATCTGGCATAATGCCAAGTCAAAGGAATCATTGATGAAATTGCTAACCTGAATTTGTGAACTCCTAAAACAAATTTTAAACGTGATGAACTTCAACCCCATTTAAAGCCCTTTCTCTGAGATTTTATTGGGTTTTAAACCTGGATTAGGGGTTTCAAAGATCCAGGTTAACAATTTTGTCAGAGATTTGCTGACATGGCATTATGCCAGGTAATTGCCATGCTGTCAAGTTAACAACATAAAAAATAGTTGATATATTTAACTTTAGTTTTTAAATGTTGTGGTAGATTTGACAAAATAGAGTTCAAATTCCTTGCAAATGTTGTTATGGGTTTACCAGTTAATCTGTAATTTTACAATGTCATGTATTTGTTGTAATTAAATTGGAAATAAATCATCTATACTAGTTATTTTTGGATCGATGCAATGCTTTGTTTAACTGCCTGTAAACAAGTTTTACCTACAGTTGTCCATTCTATTTGGGCTTGAAATAAACTTGATATAAGTCTGGGAACTTCTAATTTCTATTCTCATGTTTCTTTTATTGAAAGGTATGACCTCATGGTTCGAGTAAAAAATATAGGAAGTTCCAGTAGTCTGCCTCAAATTTTTTCCTTGTTTAAGATGACCTCATTAGTGGTTAAGCTGTTTTTGTTCCAACTATTTGGATTTACTGAAGATCTTATCCCTCCATCATTATGGTAATAACCTTGTAATGGTGTTGGAAAATTTTTAGGTGGCTATTTTCTGTGTTTTCTATTGCTGAAATATGTGATCACAATCACATTATTGACTTTTCCCTTAATCATATTTACTTGTTTTGTTTTTTCATTCATTCTTCAATCTTCATATTGGACTAGCTAGCTTTATTGTGTGTGTTTTTTTTGCATTTTCTAATTATCAATACATTGTAGGGCCTAGATGCAGTCTTGTTTTATATTCAAAATCCCCATATGGGGTAGATACAATGAACAGTTTGTATATTTAACAAACTAGAATGAACCTGTCAGGTAATCAGACATTTTGATGGGTGTAAAGCTGACTTGGTTGTATGTGATGGTGCTCCAGATGGTAAGATGATTATATATTCTCATTTTCACTTTAGGTGAATGCCAATCTTTAGAATCTTTATATTTTACATAAGATTATCTCTAAATTTATTGCAGTTACTGGCCTGCATGATATGGATGAGTTTGTTCAGAGTCAACTTATATTGGCAGTAAGTGCATTTGTCCAAATATTTGCATTATTCTGAATCATATTTATTATTCCTAAATAAGAGAATCATGACAAAGATCATCAGATTGTTCAGGAAAGAGAATGTTTGCTTGGAATTTTCATTTCTTTGAATGCCATTGTCTAAGGCTGCTGTACATTCATAAATGCTGTAAAATCTTTAGAACCCTGATTTAGATCAAATCTTCTTTGCTAATTCTTGAGTTAGTATGTTTAGACCATGAAATGTTGTGAAGACTTTGAAGTTTAAACTATGGTCAAAGCAATGAACTGTAGTCATGGAAGCACAACTTCCAGTTCTGTTTCAGTGTTCTTAATCTGACTCCGGATTTGTTCTATTCACTTTTGTGGACTTAATTCTTGAGTTAATGATTACTTTGAAGTTTGTCTGTTGGTTTGTTTTCCTTATATTATATGCTAATCTGTGATCCATTTATTTTGGCTGTAGGCACTAACAATTGTAACTCATATACTTCGAGTAGGTGGAAAGTTCATTGCAAAAATATTCCGGGGTAAAGATACAAGCCTTCTGTATTGCCAAGTAAGATGTCCTTATAATTGGTTCATGCTTAATCATCTCTCTCTCTTGAAATCTGCTTACTGTTGCAATTTTATCCCTTTTTGCAGTTGAAATTATTCTTTTCCCAGGTTACATTTGCAAAGCCCAAAAGTAGTCGCAACTCAAGCATAGGTAAGCTAGTTTGTCACTTTTGAATTACCTTTTTCCATGTGCTCATTGTATAGCCCGTAATTTGAAGTCAGTATCTATTTGGAACAGATTTTATAGGTAATGCTACATGTTTATATTATTTCATATGCTGGTTACCATGCTGGCTACATATTATTTCATGTGGAAATAATTGCCATGCAAATGGAAGATAACTCCAATCATTATTTCTGTTAAAGGAATGCTAGCAAACTTCTTGTCTATTTCATCTCTTAAATAATGTTGAAATATTGACCCGGTTGCATGAATATATGGGCACGATGTAGCAGCAGGTTACCTCTCAGTCAGTACAATGCAGGCTTGTTTCTCCAGTGAGGTTTTTGTACTCAAACAAACTGAACTTGACATGGTTTAATAGTATGTTTGAAGCGGAAAGTTCTTAAGAAGTTGAACGAGTACATCAAACTTGACTATGAAGACTGAAGGATACCCTCCATTTGTTCCTACGGACTTGAGATTTTTTAAATAAAAGAAACATTAGCACATTCTTTTGCATATTTCTTTTAATTACCACACAAGGTTCTTAACATTATTTATTTACATTGCAGAGGCATTTGCTGTTTGTGAGAACTATTCACCTCCTCAAGGTTTTAATGAGAGAGACTTGTATCACCTTCTGGAAAAAGTTGGCACTCCCTCTGGCGATGATGATTTAGGTCTGCTACTCACCTGTGAACTTTCTGCATGATACACCTTTATTCCCTTAGCACCTATTGAACATGCGTATATATTATCTGAACTGCATTTCTTTCATACAATCAGATTCTTGGATATTTCTTGCTATTAATTTCACAGTACCCTGTAATGAATTAAGACCTAGAGGAGAATTCAAAGGACAGAATATACAGGAACAGATATAGGGAATTATTTCAATATCAATCTTCTGATAAAATTTCCATCCCCATGAAGTCCGTTACTCAGTGTTCCTTGTGAAAATGTATATCTTGGTGGCTAAACTTATGATTCCATTGAATATTAGCTTCAGTTTCTTTTCATTTAAATTATGCCAAAACAATCAGTTCATTTGATCACAGCTATGATCCCATATTTTTAGAAGGTATTTCTGGTTTAAATCTCATCAAACCAAGGGCTTGTTTAATTGGCCTGAAATGCGCGGGCAACTAGAGATATCATCCACTTACACCTTCTTGTCGCCTCATATAGTTGTTTTAAACGACAACACTTATTCTATGTAAAGATTAATAATGTGAATTTGTTGTAATATGCAAAGTTCCTACTTTCCTCCACTGCCTTTTTCTAACTTGATTCCTTTTGCTAACAAGAACAACTTATGGTAAGAAAACACCAGACAATCAAGCTCAGAACTAAACAATATGTAAAAATTTTCTTGTTTTACACAATGATTAGGAACACATAAGGGTCCTTCACACTGCACAATATATTATCTCGTGATTAGGAGTTAGCTGATACAATATATTGCCCTTTAGCTGAATGAGTTTCATCTTCTACTTTAATGTGTTATCCTTTTTTCCCTCAAACTTTCAGAATGAAAATCATTTTAAATTGAACAATAAATTGCAATTTCTTATCTTGCATATTCAACTAAAAAAAATCATGGATCACATTATGCTCTTGTCAGATTGCCGGAGTGGTTGGTTAGAGGGACCGAACAAGGTTTACATTCCTTTCTTAGCATGTGGAGACCTCAATGGCTATGATTCAGATCGATCATATCCACTCCCAAGTTCTTCAGAGGGCGGCTCTTACAAGAGTTTGGATCCTGTGCAGCCTCCCATTGCTCCACCTTACAAAACAGCACTAGAACTGAAGAAAACTTCGAGTCATGGGATTGTAGACATTGAGAAGCTATCTTTGAATACTGAATGATTAAAGTAGATTCGGTTTGTTGTAAGAGAGTTTCTTCCTTAGAGATTTTGAATTGATGTTACAATTGTATCCTCAAATGAAGCCCGAACGACAGCTAAGTTATGATACTGAAATGTAAGCAGGGTCTAAAATCAGTGTATAGTAGTACACTGTAATACATGAGCTACGACATGTTCTCCTTCACTTTAATTTATTGTTTAAAAAAAAAATAGTTCTTCATCAGGTGACCACTTTCCATGGCAATGATACAGTAACTCCAGGTTTCCCAGATGCCCAGGGAGATCTTTTTAAAATAAGAGTGGTGATTATACGGTATGTCATGTAAAGCGATTACTAAATTGCATGCAGGTTCAGCTTCTAGCACGATCTCTTGGATGAAGAATTGAGGAACTTGATGCAGTCTTCGATGGCCTCCGACAGGTGAGAATCTCCTGCTGCAACAGATCTCTGTGGTGTCATGATCGAACAAGATACTTTGGCTGTTGGCTGCATCATCCTGCTTCTGCCTCCGGAGATGAACTGCGGATTAGTCCTACACGCCTGGACGTCGAGAAGGCGAAAGAGTCTCGCCAATGAGCAACGAACATGCTTGAGCAGGCAAGAAGAGAAACCTATGCCCCCTTGCCTCCCTGTTGAATCCTTGCAATGCCCACTGGATATTGGATGAATCGCAGGCTTCTCTATGTCGTCAGTGCAGTGGAAGTCCATGCTGCTATCGCACTCGAGGAAATAGTGCTAAATATTATGGCGAGGCATCCTCGAGCAGCCAAGAAAACAAGGTCGAAGTACAATGGCAGGCTTTGGATTAGTGGAACGCTAACAGGGATGGTATATGCTTGGCGTCATGCTTTGGCCGATGGTGGAAGAATCTTATCACCCTTGAAGCAAGATAAAGAACGGTTCGTCAAGGTTTGCGAGAGGAGAAAGCGACTATATGCACGGAGAATTTAAAGAAAAGTTTAGAGATATATAAATGGATGATCCACCATTTCATTTTTTATGGACCCCACCACATTATGAGTCTGTCCTTAAATTTTTTATTGAAATTTTTTTCTTATACAAATCATTTCTAAAGAACCGTCACCCTGCTCTCTTTAACCCTTCTCTTCAATTTCTCCATTCTGTTATATTTTGCCCTACTCTCCTTGCGTTATCTTTCCATCGATTGGTTTGTCGGGTCCATTGACTGATTGACGGCCATTTTGCCTTTCTTTTCTTGGATTCGTATTTGAGTTTTTAACATGAAAGTTAACTTGATCGATGAGTGATCGATTGTCTAATCCTGGACTTGTCTGCAATCCGTTGAGAATAACAACCAAACAAAAATAAGGTGGGTAATATTGAGCCTCAGTGATTGGTCCAATTTCATAGAAATGTTTCATCGGCCATTAAGATAAATCGAGAAGCACTCGTGACAGACAGTTGAGAAGTCTAATATTCTTTAATTGCGAGTCATTTTTGAAGAAAAAAAAAAACCTTATAAATATGTCGTAATTGAGAATTGAACTGTAAATATCCATGAGATAATTGAGCACCTTACGATAACATAATAACCTTGGAACCGCAATTATCCTTACACGGGTGGGGCAGATGTCCAAAAAACCAATTTGTCAAATATATATTTGCTTATTTACATTTTGGCTGAGTATTTGACAAAATTTAAAGTTCCAAACGCCTAAGATTCTATGTTGATGTCGAACCATGTCTTAAATTTATCTGGTCAATTAATGATAAATTGATAACGAGACATGGGCGTTACATGACAGACAAATATTAGTGAATGTTTTTAAGAGCATTTTCAATGTAAGGTTGGTGAGAGCTTTATAAAATTAAAAAATTTTAATAAAAAAGTTTTAACCATTGTAGAAATAAGGTTTGAGGTTTACAGTTAAATATCAGGTTTGAAAACTCAAACCCGCTTTTTCATCTCAAAATCAATGAATGTACATGTAACCATGCAATTGCATGTTATGAATTGGAAAAAAAAAAGTCATCAAAGCTTTAACTATTGGAGATGTTTCAATAGGTTTTTAGAATATTGATGTGGCATGATGTGACATATTGAGATTATCAAAAAAAATTTTTGTAAAGCTCTAACCATTGGAGATGCCCTAAGCTCATACGTAGCTGGAATCGCAGCAGCCATTAGTAATTAATACGCAGACATACATATTAATCATACTAACGGATGGAATTAAATAGCAATGCGTGCAACTGGACGTGGTTGCGTGGATTAACCATTGGAAACTTGTCTCTTCTCATTCTTATCTCTGCTTTGCATATATATACTTCCTTATAAGGGATAATCGTCCTTTAACTTTTCTATATTATGTATCTTTTTGTTTCCTTGGAAGGGAAGAAAGTTCTGCTTTTTGTTTCGTTGCTCGATCGACGGAGTAATAAAAACCACAGCTGCCATATATACGTACGAGGGTTATTGAAGCGCTCCGATAGTGAGGCAGCAACGCGGAGCAGATGATGATGGAATGGATTGATTGCGGCACACGAGGGAGCTGCATGGTTGCTGCAAGCTTCGTACGGGCACGGAAGAGTTATATCTCGACTCGTGCAATCGCCCCCATCTCGCTTCTCCCGAGATGGGAACAGTTTCCTTCCCCACTTAATTTCTCTCTCACTCCTTTCGTTAATTAATACAATTTAATTATATATATATATATATATCCTTCAATCTATGATATATATATAATAATATACTGTGCTCTAGTTTTGTAGGGTTCCTGCCCACCACCGCCTCTACTTGTTGATGGTACGACTGGTAGTGGCCATGCATCACCGCTCTCATGCATTTTATATATCCTGGAAAAACCTAATGTCAAATCGTCTTTTATGTGTTGGCACATAGTGACAAAGTTGAGCAGTGCATGAGGGGGGTAATTAAAGAACCCTTCACAGACCATGCAAAGAGTAGAAAGGGACTTTAATTACTTGTTCATGACCTAAATAATTAATTAATTACTTGCATTATACATTATGCATTTTCTAGGTTGACATGCGATCAGAATGATACATGAACTCTTCTTTGATCATCTTACTTTACAAGTGGACAGACAAACTGTTAGATTGTCCGTGACAAGCAGGTTGACCATGAATAATCCATTTAAAACAAGAAATGCACTGCTATGGAGGCGATTGCAGTAGTATTGTTTTGTGCAGGGTGAAAAGGAAGTACTGTTGACGGCTTTTCCCTGCAATGGCAAGGTTAATTGAGTAGATGCAGCAAGTATAAAAAATGAATTATGAATAATTGGTGTGATCAAGAGTTTAAGTAAGTTATAGTAAGTTTGGCAAAGAAAGACAAGTAAAATCGATATGTTAAACCCCTGCAGCTTAATTAGCTTGTACAGCTAACTGTACATGTACAAATTCTGTTTCTAATACAAGAAAACAAACTGCAAGGTCATGTTATCTGCAGTGAACCATGCATGCATGTACAGTCCTGTGTCTTTCACCTCCAATTTCATTTGTTCACCGGCTCACGCATTCAGAGATCGCAGAGCTAGCAGCTATAGTATATATATATATATTACATTACATGCATTTACTCCACACACCTTCCCTCTATCCCCCATGCATGGAACTTATGATCCTACTTTCCTCTTTAATCCACCATCCAGGTGCTCCTTTGTACCAATCCCTACAGGGAAATATAATGGAGCCACTCACCTTCCCTCAAATTAAGTCGACTCTGTCCTAGCTCTACCCTACTCTGCCCTAAACCTATCCTACCTAGCTAGCTACATATGATCTGATCCCCTATGACAAACTCTCCGGTTTCAGTGCATTCCTTTGCTATAATATTAACACTGCCTTCTCCTCTTCTGCATAAGGAGCTCATCGACTCATCTTGTGTGCATGCATACGACGATGGAGAGCGTGTTGTGGGATTTGGCGGTCGTCGGAGAGGACATTGTCACGGAGCAAGCAGGGTTGCCTCCGGGCTTTAGATTCCACCCGACTGATGAAGAGCTCGTCACCTTTTATTTGGCTTCCAAGGTCTTCAATGGCGGCCACTGCGCCATTGAAATTGCTGAGGTAGACCTCAATAGAAGCGAGCCATGGGAACTCCCAGGTATATATATATACATTTGTTGTAGCACACTTGAAATGAGTAGTTTTGTGATGGCTGGCGTAATCTATGATCGATATTGAGCAGAAGCGGCGAAGATGGGGGAGAGAGAGTGGTACTTCTTCAGCTTGAGGGACAGGAAGTACCCAACCGGACTGAGAACTAACAGGGCCACCGGCGCCGGCTACTGGAAAGCCACCGGCAAGGACCGGGAGGTCCACAGCACCGCCACCGGTGCCCTCGTCGGCATGAAGAAGACCCTCGTCTTCTACAAGGGCCGTGCTCCCCGCGGCGAGAAGACTAAATGGGTCCTCCACGAGTACCGTCTCGACGGCCACTTCTCCTGCCGTCGTATCACCAAGGCACTCGCTAATTTGTGCTCGATGTTCTGTTTAGTGGGTGACAGATTTACTACGATAAAATTATATATGTGATTTGATTTGCATGCAGGAAGAGTGGGTGATCTGCAGAATACTTAACAAGGTAGCAGCAGGAGATCATCAAAAGAAGAGCCAGTTGCCGTACTACATGACCTCCCCAAACCCTAATCCCCTTCCCCCACTCTATGAAAGAATCCCCAGCAACTTCCTTAACGAAGAAGCCATTAATAATAATAATAATTACAATTACGGTCTGTTTCCTCTTCCAATGTCAACCTTTCAGTCGTCTCCTAATTCCCAGGATCACTGTAGTAGTGCCCTGCTCAACTCATCGTCTCCATCATCACATCTGTTGAATATAATCATTCCACCACAACAAGAAGATGATGAGATCGCGCCGCTGTCGAATGGAAGCTCAAACTGGATCGATCATCACACGAACTGCTTCTATGACATGGCGGTTAACCACGAGCATCCTGACCGCATCTTCGTGGGGCCCAGTACTGCAGCAGGAGAATCTGGACCCTTGGTTTCCTACTGATCGATCTTGCATGCTTCTGAATTTATATGTTGTCTACTTCTACTCCTCCATGTGTATGAACTAATGTTGGGGCACGTAAGTTCATCATATATTTATATGTTCATGAATCATGATGTGATGCGGATTTGAGGTTTTGGGGAGAGATGAGGAGGACGTCCTACGTCGCCGGCCGTTTTTCTTGCGTGCGTGGATATATACTAATAGCTAGGGGCCGGCCTTTCAGTTTGCATGCATGCATGCACGCATGATGGGATTGACGTGAGCAGGAGTACTGGGCGTACTGCAAGAGCAGGCAGAGTAATTTAGGCGAGCTAGCGCAGGGACGTGCATGGCCATGCCTTTGATTGATTGACGCATCGATTTAAGATGGGAGTAGAGTCGTCGTAGATTGATCGACGACTCATCCATCCAATATAATTAGACGCCATGTGTCGTACGGTTAGTACTGAGATCGATCTCTTGGCGCATTGATGAATTTGGGAGATTAACTAGGTTTAGAACATCCTTTATGTTCCCCAACTACTCGACTATTGAGCTTGCAGGTCTTATATAGATCCATGTTGAACAGATAACATATACAATTATCAGATGCTATAGTGAGGTGGGGAGCTCGTGACTACTTGATGTGCATTAGTTCAGTTAAAATTAACACTGATTATTGTTTATGACAGGAAATTCTTTGATCAGAGTGGTTTATAGTGTGTTAATTTGTTCCAATTTCAACTTAATTTACAACTTGATCCAATGATCTTGGATCATTATTATACTAGTGGACCAAGTTGTCACTAAATTTAGTATTCTAGCTACCACTAAAATAAAGATGAAGATGAAGCATTAATTATACGATTGAAGGTGTAAGATTTGTGAGAATCACTCCTGAAGATGAAGCATTCTCTTGTATATATACTTGTTTTAATGAAAGAGAAAATTGATACTTCTATGTACTTGCACTTCAGTGAAATGTGCTGAAATAAATTCCATTTGTTTCACTGAAACAATGCAATGTAGTAATAAACTATAGGGGAAAAAAACAAATTAGAAAGCCTTATCTAACTAAAGATTTAATTTTTGGTACTAAATCAACATATATATATTTATGAGAGTTTCTATGAGGATCTTCTTGCGTACGTACTTAGCTTATTTAATAAAAAAGATTAGAAAGTAAGTATCACTTGGATACATCGACAATCCTTCTAAATAACAACTTTAACACTCTCAAAAATTTTGAAAGTAAAAAAAAAATTAATTGTTTAGGGTGTGCTGTGTTAAACCACTCTAACAACTGTTTAATTTAAAATTGAAAACTTAACTGTAATTTCTTCTTCATCCGAATCTCTTTAAACAAAGACCATTATATTTTCGGGAGCCTCATGTGTAAGATTCAGCCTCCCAAACGG
>JBBPFQ010000107.1:1082238-1104275 GCA_037974815.1 Kaempferia elegans | reverse complement strand
TTTGTAAGCCAGTCCGACCTTTTCGAGAGGATACGCTATTTTACCACAGGTAGCACATTTCTCCTGTGTTCCCGAAAACATACCGGCAGCTTTGCTAGGAGATCTAGTCTGGATAGCAGATATGATAAACAAATTAGAGATTGGAGAGTCTAAAATGATCAACTTCAGATAGTAAAGTATGGAATAAATTTGTGATTTCCATAGGGAAAACTAATTTATAAATGGCTTGTTTTTGTTTAAAAAAATAACAAAAGCACCATAACTCCATAAGGTAGTTTTTCAATATTGTAGTAAAATTTAGGGCTAAAAAATACATCTCAGACACCTAAAAGTTTGGAATGTTCAACTTGGAATATCTCGAAGCTAAAGATGAGATAAAATTGATTTTCACAAAGTAATCTACAAACTAATTGCGAAAAGATGATATAGAATCTGCTGCAAACTAATTTGCAAGTTAGCTGATGATAAAATTTAGGGTTAGACAATATATTTTTCAAGACTTCGAGGTTTAAAATATTCAACTTGGAATTTCAAAGCTAATATGAAGTAAATGTATGATTTTCACAACATAAACTGCTTGTGGCTTCTGGTTGAAAAAATTTCACAACACAAATTTAATCAATTATAGGGAGGTGTTACAATCTAGTTGATACAACAAAGGATGTGTGATTTAAAATAAGTAATGAAGAAATCAGTATTTAGCAGTTCTTTACTAACCAGTTCTGGAGATTTATCTGCAGATTTTGCAGCTGAAAAACGGGGAGAAATTTTAAACGACTAGTAGTGCAGATATTATGAGAAAGCCACATCAGATTATTGTTAATGGTAATGAAGCCTCACGTGGCTGAAAATTCTTGTGAAAGTTGCCAGATTCCTTGAAGAGTTGTTCAAAATGAGGCTTGCAATACAAAACACCTTCCATGGATGAATATGTACTTAGCTGAGAAGAAAAAGAAAGGAATTAGAAAAAAACTACTATTTTCCCGATTTAATTTTTTCATCATCATCAATAACTTTATAATATTCAAATAAATTAAATGAATTTTTATTATATTGACTTATGTTTTTAGAAGTAGAACAAGTTTTAAATGGGATGTACAATGGAAAAGTAGTTGGACGAGATAATATTCCGATAGAGGTATGACTTGGTTAGCAATAATAAAACAAGATAAAATATATTTAAGTATAGATGATAATATAGTAGGAGATAGAGTTCAATGGCGTAAAAGAATCTATATAGCCGACCCTACTTAGTAGGATAAGGTTTGGTTGTTGTTATTGACAACTTATGTTTTTAGAACAAACGGTGAAGGGCAAAAAAGTTTTTTTTTCTGTTTTTTTTTCCTGTATGGTAAAAAGTTACTTCTCATTATTTAACATAGAAAGCCCCATCTGAAAACCCAAACATGTAAAATTCTCAAATTCAGAGTGGCCAATTATCATTCCCAGAAAGATACTATCAAATTTAAGGACATTGAAAGTTGAAACCCAATGGAGCTATAACCTTGCGGACCTTCCCATCACCAGCACCTCGACATTCAAGCAGTCGTAGATGTCATGCTACAATTCCTACTAGTGCCATAAACTAGAAACAGGTTTCTGAGTAAAATCTCGCCTTTTGTCCTTGGAGTTCTAAACCATGCAAGAATTTATCCTGATGGTAAAAGATTCAAAGCACAGGCATTGTGCTCTCAGTTCAATAGTAATCTTGCTAACTATATACCATCAATCAATGAATCGTTCTAGACTTAATTCTGTACTGAGGTTCTTTAGAAACAGATTGACTATTGGATTGCATGACCATCAAACCAACATTTTAGAGCAACAGATTTAGAAAGCAATCGACCATTGGATTGCATGACCTCAGTAATTGATGGAGGCAAAATCGCTATGTTTTTATCATGATCTGAAAATAGCATATTGAGTAGTTGCTATGCAGGAGTAGCTCGAATACCAAATCTACAGCATCGATCATTGAACTGGAATTATAACCTTCCAAATTATTCGGAATAATTGGAAGTGCCCATCTTGGTCAAACTCGCTAAAAAAAAAAACGAGTACACAGAGGGAGGCAAACAACGATACCGTGAGGGTTCCTTTGCAATGATTGCACTTGAAGCAGGACTTATGGAAGACGATTCCGTCGGCAGTGAGCTGATCCATGAGGTAGACAGTCTTGTCGCAGGCCTTGCATTTCTGCTGCGTGCCGGTGAAATTGAAAGTCATCTCTTCCCCTCCTTTTTTCTCGATCCAACTACTCCAGGTCCACCACCGACCGATCAGATGTTGAATCTCTCGTAACACAAGGAACAAACCGAAATCTCTCGTCTTTTCTCCGCTGCCGGCCGCTATGAATCCGACGAAAAGGGAAGGGAAAGCGACCGGAGGTCGCTCCGCGATTGGGGAGGATGTCGATGCCAAGCGAGCAAGCAGATATCGACGCGCACTTGGATTCGATTGGCTGTTTGGCAAGGCCATGGACGGAGTAAGCGAACCACTAACCTTAAGACACGTCGACAATTTCTATTCATTTTCCGTCGTGGGCCCTGGTCATCGAGTCCACTTATAACTTATTGCACGCCGTTTATGAACTAAATAAAGAGTAGCTGTTATAACTACTCCTAATTTAAACTTTCTGTTTCCTACATTGCACGCCCGTGAGCAGGGAAAATCAAGTGTAGTAGAGAAAAAGGGGAGTGATGTAATCGGTTGTAACGCGAGAACGAATTTAATTGGATGGCATCGGTAGGTAAAGTTTTGAGAACCCGCAGAGGTGACCAACTTGATGACCCATCCGTGGAATGGGTGAACAGATGTGGGCCACCACTAGATGAATTTACATTTTACTTATTACATTTATAACTTGTGTAATATTTTTTTAAAAAAAAATTATGACAATATTTATAACACATTAGTCTTTTATATATTTTTTAAAATCATAATTTTGATATTTTTAAATTTATAACTTGTAGGAGATATATTTATATTAATTTCAGTTTTTTACTAAATCACGCACCTAAGAATCTATATTTACCAAATCGCCCACCACAGTTTCTAATTTATGAAAAGGCGCATGTACAATAATTTTATTCCCATTTTACCCCTCTCACAAAATTTCCTCAGCGCTGGGCCTGATATTTAGGCCTGATATGGTAAAATATCAGGGCCACGTTGGGCCTGATATTTTGCTATATCAGGCCCAGCGCTGAGAAAATTTTACGGGAGGGGTAAAATGGGAATAAAATTACTGTACATGCGCCTTTTGGTAAATTAGAAACTGTGATGCGCAATTTGATAAATATAAATTCTTAGGTACGTGATTTGGTAAAAAATTGTATTGATTTTCGCAGAGCGGCGGTGATTAGAAGCCGTTTTATTTTCTAGACGTTTATTTTGATTGTCTTTTATAAAAAATGGCTTATCTCATTATTCAAGAATATACAATTACCTCCAATAGTATTCAATATTATTATCTTTTAACTAAAATAATTTTCTGCCTAATTTCTCACTTATTTGGCCATATTATAAATCATAACTACTATATATAAAATAGCAGCTAAGATTTTACAGCTACGATTCACCAACCTTTTAAATATTTTTTATCACTCTACTTCTCTATATGTTTTGATTTCGTCTATTACAAATTTGTCACCTTTATGTTTTTGGAAGTTTGTTGATAATGAATTTATTTGGAGGTAAAATATATAGAAAAAACTCATTTTATATTCAATTTTAATTGATACTATGAATTTAATTCTATTTACTTACCATTCATGTTATAACATTATGAAGTCCTCTCGGGGCAGTGTGATGGATAAGGCATGGGAGGTTGCCACATGAGGTCTAGAGGTCGAAACTCGGCGTGCCCGAGCATATATCTCCCCCATGTCTTAACCATTTACACTTATGGCTAGTAGCCACCCGTGATTTACCTCCTCAGTGTTGGTCTGGGGACGGGTTGGCGGGGGCGATGGGGGCGAGCGATTTCGCCTTTTGCCACATCTTATTTCTCTTCTCTTCTCTTCTCTTCTCTTCTCTTTCCTCTCTTTATTGCATGCACGCATAACGTAGACTTCATATGCAAATCATATCAGATCCGAGATAGCTCTGATTGCAACAATAGATTGCAACAATCGACTTAAAGACTTCAGATTACATCCATTTTCATTTTTGTGAATTTCTGATATTGTAAGGAATTCAAATATGTTTTATCTATTTTTTATTTTAGCTTTTCTAGCGGTGTAAAAAATGTAATAACGATAAATCAACAAAAATCCTCATGCGTGGGCTTGATATGAATTATATCAGGTCCACGTTGAACCAGCTATGAAATCATATCAGGCTCAGGCTCACATTGGGCATAATATTGAATCATATCAGGCCCAACGTGAGTATGATATGATTCATATTAGACCCAACATGGATATTTTTACCGACTTTTCATTATTACATTTTAACACATTTAAGAAACCAAAATAAATAATAAATAGTATTTTTGAACTCTTTGTAACCTCAGAAATTCATAGGAACTGAAATGGATGTAATCAAAACTCGCTAAGTCCATAAGTGAGTTTTGACTGAAACTCACTACTGGACATAGAGAGTTCTGATTGCACTTCAGTTCCTGTGGATTTTTGATGTTGTAAAAAGTTCAAATATACTCTCCATTATTTATTTCAGTTTTTCAAAGGTGTTTAAATGTAATAAGTAAGAGTCGACAAAAACATTAACGTTAGACCTTATATGAATTATATTAGGCCCACGCATGGGGGGTTAGGATATTTTGGTGTTAAGAGGATTAATGAAATTTTGGCATTAAAGTGTTAATTCAATTTAATTAAGCCAATAAACTAATCTAACTGTGCTAATTAATTTAATTAACCAAACTAACATAATTAATCTAACTTATCTAATTTAACTCATTAATTCAATGAAATTAATCTAATTATCCAAATTAATCTAACCAATCTAATTAATTCAATTTATTTAATCTAATTAATCGAATTAAACTATCTAATCTATGTAATTACCTTAACTTACCTAATTAATTCAATATAATTAATCTAATTAACCAACTTAACATAACTAATCTAGTTAACCAACTTAACATAACTAATCTAATTAATCTAATCAATCTAACTGATCTAATTAATGTAGTTCAATTATTTTAATTAAACCTTATTATTTTAACCTATCTAATCATATGAATTAACCTAACTAATCTAATTAACTTGAATTAAACTAACTAATCTAATTAATTCTATTTAATTAATCTAATTACTATATTAGTTGAATTAAATTAATTAGTTGACTTAAATTAATTAAATTGAATTAATTAGATTAGTTAGATTAGTTAAATTGTACCTTAAACCTATACTCCATACCCTATACACTATTCTATATCATGCTCACGTTAAGCCTAATATGATTCATATTAGGCTCACGTATGAAAATTTTTACCGATTCATCCTTATTACATTTTTACACCTTTGAGTAGCCGAAATAAATAAGGGATAACATATTTAAAATCCTTGCATCCTTAGAAATCAACATGAACTGAAATGGATGCAATCAGAGCTTTTTAGGTCCATTAGTGAATTAAGAACGAAACTCACTGAATGGACCTAGAGAGTTCTGATTATACTCATTTCAGTTCCTATGGATTTTTGAGGTTGCAAGGACTTCAAATATGCTATCCATTGTTTATTATGGTCTCTCGGTGGTGTTAAAATGTAATAAAAAACAATCAATAAAAAAACCTTCAAGATTTTTGCTATTTTTGCACTCTTTCTATCAGATATTTAATATGGTTTATCCATAACTTGAAACCGTCTTTTAAATATATATTATGTTTGTTTTTGTCATACACGTCAGGAACATTGTATTTACCCTCACTAGTACATTTTGTTTCATGTTTTTATGCTCAGGTTTGCAAGTGATAGTATTGCTTTGAAAAAGTAATAAAACTGGATTTAGTTGTGATATTAGCATCTATATGGCTGATCATAATCAAGAGGCAAGTTTTGAGAATGAAGAACTGGTTATGAAGAGGTCCAAAATTACTGATATCGGCATAGATTTAGATAGTAAACATAATAATGGAGATTGTAAAGTGTGGAATCAGTCCGTTTCAGCTGAAATGGATGGCAAGAAAGGAAACAATTCTGGTGAGAAGCTTTTTGGGAAAGATGACAACAATAGTCAAGTATCTGAAACTCTAATTCATCAGAAGATGCATCTACACATAATTCCGTAGACTCAACATAGTATATGATAAAGGTAACATGTATTGAAGTTGATGAGCAGAATCCGTTAATCCTCTTAAAACCATAATATTCTAAACTCTCACGCGTTGGGCCTGATATGACTCAATATCAGGTCCACGTTGACTTGATATGATTCATATCAGGCCCAATGTGGATATTTTTGTCGACTCTTCCTTATTACATTTAAACACCTTCGAGATGCCAAAATAAATAATGGATGACATATTTGAACTCCTTGCAATCTCAGAAATCCACAGGAACTGAAATGGGTGCAATCGAAGTTCTCTAGATTCATTAGTGGATTTCGGTCAAAACTCACTGATGGACTTAGAGAGTTCCGATTTGATCCATTTCAGTTTCTGTGAATTTTTGATGTTGCAAGGAGTTCAAATATGTTATCCATTATTTATTTTAGTTTCTCGAAGGTGTTAAAATGTAATAAAGAAGACTCATCAAAAAACATCCACGTTGGGCATTTCAGGCCCACGCATGAGGATTTTTGTTGAATCATCATTATTACACTTTTACATGTCTGAAGAAGCCGAAATAAACAATGGATAATATATTTGAATTTCTTGCGACCTCAGAAATTCACAGAAATGAAAATGGATGCAATCTGAGATCTCTAGGTCGATTGTTGCAATCAGAGCTCTTTAGGGCTTGATATGATTTGCATATTAGGCCTATGTTCTGTATGATAAAGAGAGGAAAGAAAAGAGAGCAAAGGAAAAATAAGTGAAGTTGCATGCATAGGAAAGAGAAAATAGAAGAAAGAGAGAGAAACGACATAGAAAAGAAAAAAAGTCAAATTTGTTAGGAGGATAAAACGGGAAATGCACTTAAAAAGGTGTGCCTTTTGGTAAATACTAAAGTAGCGTGCACCTTTTGGTAAATTCGGAAACCTACTTTCGCCCTTTGGTAAATTGCCGAAAAAAATAAGAAGCCCGGAGGGTTCTCTTCAGGTCGCATTGAGGGCATCGGTGAGGTGCATCGGCAAGTCAACTTACGTGCTCGCATCTGTAGTTGCCGCATTGCTACTGACCGTTTCCATCACCTCAAGCATCTGGTCGAAAACCAGGTGGATAACTTCACTGATGACAACAAGTTGAGAGTCGGAGAGGGTTCGACGCCGAAGACGTCTTTGACACCCTTGCCTATGCTCTCCATGGCCACGCCTCTCTCGTGGTCCATACACGCGCTCGCCTTCCAGCAAGACCTTGTCATCGACATCTTCATGTCCAACGACCTCATCATTGCATATGCGCACGCAGATATTCTAGTCTCCGCTCGAAGGTTGTTCGACGAAATGCCCACAAGGGACATCATTTCTTGGGACACGATGCTCTCTGGCTACTCGCAAAGCAGCCACCATGGGAAATGCTTGCAATTGTATCAGGAGATGGAAGCAGGTCCTGACGGCGTCCTTCCTAACCCCATCACCATGCTGAGCATGTTGCAGGCTTGCTCTCTGCTCGTGAACCTAGCATTTAGCTTGGAAGTTCATTGCTTTTCTGTGGAGAATGTTGTCAAGATGAACCGTGCCAGCTGGAATTCAATCATCGGTTTCTATGCTAAGTGTGGGTGCTTGGATTTTGCCTACCACGTGTTCGATGAAATGAGCGACAGAGATGGTTTCACAAGCAAAGGTATGAACTTGGGTGGAAGCCGGAAGCAAAGGATCCAACTATCCACAGCCATGTGCAACAATTCAGACGTCTATTTGTTAGACTATCCCCTCAGCGCAGTCGATGCACACACAGGGATGCACCTCTTCAAGGAATGCTTGATGAAGCTGCTGTCCTGCAGGACTATCATTTACGTCACGCATCAGTTGGAGTTTTTAGCTGCGGCAGATCTTATTCTGGTATTGAGAGATGGAAAAGTGGTGCAATCTGGAAAGTATCAAGAGCTGATGGAGGAGACCGATGGGGAGCTTCTGCAGCAAATGTCCACGCACAACGAGACACTGAGGAGTGCCCTCGGCTTGTCAGATTGGCCATCTCCAAGATCAGCATCTGATTTAATCGATTTTGCTTTGAAATATTCATCAGAACTAGATACAGATGCTTCTTTCTCGTCCCCAGCTGGTTGCGTAAAAGAAATGGTAGTATCTCAATGTCCAAATTGGAATGCATCTACATCATCCGTTGTGTTGATCGACATGAGATGCTCTGTTTTAGAGGAAATGATAAGCAGAGAAGGCAGCATACGAGGACTCAAAATTTGACAACATGGGATCTTCTGGAACATTTCAGCTTTCTTTGCCATCTTCCGTTCACAGAGTGCAGAAAAAATAGATTGTGGTTCTGATTCGAGTAGTAGTGGTCACTTTGCTTCGGAAAAATCTGTTCCTTGTACCTACCAGGAGGTTGCTGATTCAAATCACGATCAAGAATGCCAATGAAAATTCTAGTTTGTAGACATATCAGAGATGCTTGGTGAAAGCTGTGGAATTAATCTTCCATATGGAAGTGCAAAGAAGATACAAGGGAATTCACAACAATTACTTTGTAAACATTGTGCTAAGCTCCTGAGTTCAAAGCAGTATTGTGGTATTTGCAAGAAGATTTGGCATCACACAGATGAGGGAAATTGGATTTGTTGTGATGGGTGGTAAGTGTGGGTACATGTAGAATGTGACAACACGTGTGGTAATCTAAAGGATATGGAGAACAGTGAATATTTCTGCTGTGATTGGAAGGCTACACAGAAATTTAAAGTGTCATTCAGATATTGATTTGGATGATTTCTTAGATGCAGACGATCAGAAGATTCAAACCGATAAAACAATTAATTTGGTTGAAATACAGTCGGTTGATAGAATTGATACGTGCGAAATTGATTTTCAACTTTTTCAAGTTTGGAAAAAGAAATGCATCAGGATCGCCGAGGAATCCCAAGGTCCAATAATTGTTACTAGATTTTATCGATTTAGTATCAAAGGATCTTCCTCCTGGGCTACCACCTGACATTATTCTAAACTCGAGGACGAGTTCTTTCAACCCGGAGTGACTGATGCTGGAGGAACGGTAAATTATTATTATTATTATTATTATTATTATTATTTTAGGTATTTTTAGTAATTTTCATCTTTTTGGTATTTAAGGTATTATGGATATTCAAAGTATTTTTTGATAATTTTTATTTTTTGTAATTTTTATATTTTGAGTCTGTATAGGAATTTAGAATTGAGAATCTTAAATAATTTTTTACCTTTTTTATAAGATTGGAATTATAACTCATATATGAGGATTTTTTTTTCTTTTTTTTTAGTCCGAGGGAAAGTCTATATAAACATATAATTAATTGTTGGAGAAATAATCCTCTATTATTGAATAATATTTCCTTTTCTCGGAAAATTCCGGAGGACCGTGATTTTCTCTTTTTGCCTTTTCCTCAAACCCTCTCTTCTCATTAGCCAGGATAATCGCTATCCTGCCTAGCGTCACAGTGGGAAAGAAAGATTCCTCTGTTTCTTTCGCACAAGGAAACGATGAGGGAATTATTGTATCATTTCTCTTCTATCCACTTTTTCTCTTTTCCATCGTAACTTTCTTCCACACTTTCTTTTCTTGATGGGTAAGATAGTCTGAGCCTATGATAGTTCCTACTTCCTAGTCAAGATACTATGTCTAAGGTAGTTAGATCTAGGCAGGTGACACATCCTTCCTTAGTGTTAGCCAATACCTAATCTCAAGTATCTAAAATATCACACTACATATGCGAAGTAAAAAAAATCACTAATATGTTGTGTCCTTGGACCTTGCTTCTAGAAATGTCGGGTTCTATGTCTATTATCAAAGAAATGGAACGGACAAACAAACGAAGGAACCTCACACTGAGAGAAATTATAGGACACTGGACCACTTTTGCATAGCTGACTCTAAATAATGAGAAAATAAATACTATAAATTAGGAAAATGTGCTAGACTCTAATTGAAATTACAATTATCCCCTGATTATTACTTAAAGGAAAAATATACAAGTCCTAAACTACCAAATGCTAAAATCAAATATAAAATTTAATTGCAGATGCGCCAATCTAGGACTATTCTCCAATTATTCTTTAAATTATTTCTCCTTTTTATATGTTATTTGTTTTCTATTTTACATTAGTTATATTCTTTTGTCATTTGTTGTTTTAAAATTTTGCAGGTTTTATTATGCGCCCAAGGAGCAGATTCACTGGCTTTCAGAAAGATTCTTAGCTATCTTATTGAATTGGCAAAGTATGACATAAATTATGATGTACGTGATCGTGCACATTTCATTTTTAAATTCATGCCACACAGTTTGATGACTTCATCTGAGAAAGATAATGACCCAGATATATCACAGAATGGTAGGATGCATCATGAACTTGGTGGAAAGATATTGAATGGAAGAATGCATTCAACAATATCATCAACAAAGAGTTCCCGGATTTACCTTCCTGGATCTCTGTCACAGATAGTTCTTCATGCAGCTCCTGGTTATGAACCCCTGCCTAAACCCTGTAGTCTGCTCGATACTGATCTCACTGCTGGAGTAGTCAATGAAACAAATGATTCTGATATGTCTTCTGGATCTTCAATTGAAGAAAGTGGCTCTGCTTATGATTCTCATCATTCATCAATTAGCTCAGATGATGGAAATTCAGCCAATGATTCAAATGATACTGACCCTACCGTTTTGGCTGTCAGAAATGATGTTCACGATGTTAGAGAAAAAACATTAGTTGATGTTTCTAATGTTAATGTTTGTGTCGATGATTCAAATGAGAACACCAAGGGGAACTTATCTGCATTTATCTCTACAGATTTGGCAGAGTTGATGCCTAAATTAGCTTTGGAGTCTTGGTTGGATGAAGAACCTGGTGTGTCATCTGTGCAAACTTCTCAACAAGCATCTTCTGGGAGAATATATATAAACAATCTTAATTGTACTGTTACACCTAAGCTTCATACTCTTCTTGATCCTACAACTAATAATGGCTTGAGAGTGGAATATGCATTTTCATACCAGATTTCAACTATATCTTCAATGTTAGTACTTGTTGAAATTTTCTTTGAGAACTGCTCTTCTGAACCAATAAAAGATATAGCATTGAAAGATGGAGAGCCTTCTTCGAGTGTGGAATCTTCAGACCAAGTGCTAGGAGAATCTGAAAGGTGCTTTTTGTGTTCTCTTTGGCATTGCCCTTTTGTATCTAATATGGAATTTAACGCTTTAACCAGCTAGAGATTTATAATATGAAATATTTTTATCTTACTGCATACACACTGATATGTTTGTCTTGTTCTTGTGTAGTCTGCTTCGAACTGATAATGTACCACCTGTGCTTTCTACTGAAGAGATTGCATCTCTAGATCCAGGTCAAAGGGTGAAGAAATTAATTGAAATCCGTTTCCCCCATCATCTTTTGCCAATAAAGTTGGCTGTAACATGCAATGGGAAAAAGTTTCCAACAAAGCTCTGGCCAGATATTGGGTATTTCCTTAAACCACTTTCTATGAACGTGAGTGCATTTATAGATTATGAACGACAATTGCCGGGGATGTTTGCGTATTTAAAGAGGTCAGTGATTTTTCATTTCTTCCATCTTTTAACCATCCTTTGTTAAATGTCGTTAGCAGTAGTAGCCTAATCATTAATGACAGTATTGATTACAAAATGTGGTATGATTAACTACTTTGAATCAAGGAGACTAAGATCTATGATGATCAGATTTATGTTCTATATAGATAGTCAAGTAATGTATCATTGATATGTTCTCGAATTGCCAGTCCATCCAAGAGTCAACTATAAACATGAAGTTGTTTTTATTAATTAAAGTATCCTATTAAACAAGTGCATTTTTTTTTCATAAAATGGACCCACCTGAAGGGTGTATGCAGTTAGTTCAACGTGGAAGGAAAATAAAAAATTATCATTTATTTTTTATAAACAATGTTTTGAATCAATTCACTTTCTAAATTTTGATTTAGTTTGCAACTAATAAAATTCGACCCCAAATAGTTTCATAGATCTTCATCCTATGCATATGTGTATTTGTGTGTGTTTAAAATGATCTCTAAATAAGAGATAAATAATGAAAATATGTTTTTTTGTATGTTTGTTTGTTTTCCAATCCCAACGAAATTATAGCATTTCAATTTATATTTTTCATTTGATATCTCACTGAGTAGCTAAAAGAATTTAAGATTCATTTTTTGGATGTGATATAGTTGGTAATGAAATTACTTGAAAAACTTGAGGTCCCTTACACAGTCCAAAGTGGGAATTGAGATAAATTGTTGGTTTGCTTCTAGCTTACTTTCATTCTATTTTCTGTATTGCAAAATAAACAACATAAAACTATAAAAATATCTCTTTTTTATTATCAATCTATTTATTGGCCATTACAATTGTTTATTTTTCAAGAACTCTAAAAGTTGATTAATTAGAAAAAAATAGTTAGTAATGTTTGTTCAATTGAACCTAATTTCACCATTTGAATAATTTGTTTAGTTTCATAATTGGCATAGTTCAAAGGAGAGTTTTAATTTGATTTGACTCGGTTAGAATCATTAGTCCTAGCATATCTGTCATAGCTTCTGCCAATTTGCTTGAATAAACTTATTTGCACAATTAAATGTTCTCCCATAGAGTCTTGGAGCTTGGCCTCGCCCATGCTAAAAATGAATAATAATATGACACCAAAATATATATAAAAAAAATAAGAGAGAAAATCTTAGGATGATTTTATTGTCTAACCATAAGATCATTTGGATCACATCCAATGTAGCAGCTTAACTACTAAGATAATTAAACGCTGATAAATTGAAATCATGTTAGAAGCAACACAGTTATCTTATGTCTTCTTTCTTTCATTAGATTATAACTTCAAAATCTAAATCCATAATAGTATTAAAGGCATCTACTAATATCTTTCCCTAGAATTTGTCGGTCATTCCTTTCTTTTCCTCTCAAAAGGCTCGTTGAACTCACCATCCAATTTCCATTAATACTAAAAGACAAATAATAATCCGTTCTTACCTTTCATTCCATATACCCTTTGACAATCTCACCACCGATTCATCATTTCCAAGAGCGTGGAGAACAATGTAGAAATTTCAAACGCCTCTCTACTATTCACATCTTATAAGCTGTTTAAGTTGGGCTCCCTTTCAATGTAGCTATGCAATAATTTTATGTTAATGAGTTATACTTGTAAGAAGATGCCAAAGGGGTTTATTTCTTGTACTGTACTTTTTTCCTGATAAGCTAAACGCCATCTTAAATCATCTGTAACAGGTGCACTTTCAAGGACCATATTGAGAAGATTGCCCGTGTGAAAGATGATAGTTCAATTCATTCAGATAAAATCATTTTACTTTCTCAAATTTTGACATCCAAGGTTCTCAGCAATTGCAATGTTTCCCTTGTATGTGCGGACATCCCTGTTTCTTTTAATATCGATGATGCATCAGGCTTGTGCTTGCGTTTCAGTGGGGAATTATTGAGCAACTCAAAACCATGCCTGATTTCTATTTTAGTCGAGGGCAAATTCTCAGAACCTTTAGTTCTCACTGTCAAGATCAACTGTGAAGAAACTGTTTTTGGCCTCAACTTGTTAAACAGAGTGGCAGCATTTCTACAATGAAAATCCAGCTTTAGTTTTAAGGTAGTGATTGCCCTGAAGCCAAAAATTCTGTATTAAATATGTTACCTTGTTAAAGACTTAAATGATGGTTGATCTGCTACTACATAGAGAAGACAGTTGTGGAATTCACTTGTCCTCTAGGATATCAGGTGTACTTTTTGAGGGCAAACATTTAGTTCGCCCTGAACGTGCCATATTAAATGAGCGTGTAAACAATACCTTTTCTCGGAGAGCTTGTACTTTAAGATTCAAAACTTCATTGACGTCATTCAATTTATTGTCGTAATTAAGGAGCACAAGTCCTCGATTATTTAGAATAGCGTGGCTTTATGGTTTCTCAGATGAGTCCTAGAAAGACGGATTGGGTTAATGTATAGAGAGTAAATTCTTATCCGATAAATGATGGTTTAATTGTCAAGTCTAATAATTGCACATTCAATCAACTTCACAAGGATAGAACCATCCCCAACTTTGTTGCAATTCTTAAAACAGCTAGGTGATTAAGCTGGTCAAGTTGGAACAGGAATGAAGGTTCATCTGCATCTATATTCAGAACCTGCAACCTGAAAGGGATCACATTCACATGATAACAACGACCACTAATTGACTTGACAATCAAGCAGTTGGGCAAGTTCTAATGCATATTCAGTTAGTAAAGATCCAATTTTTGATATAAATGTAAGCCATATGCCTAAAAGTGTATATTCAGAGGCAAGGGTGCTTCTGGTTTCAGAAAAATAATGTTTGCAGTTATCCAAAAGTGCTTCCAGTGGGTCAGACTTTGCACTGAGACTGTTGTTTCCCAAAGCTTCTGGTTAGGCGCATGTAAGCTGAAGGTGCATGCAAAAGCTCAAAATAATAAGAGACTGAAACGTAAATAAGTTCAGTTTCACACTTATAGCGACTCAGTATGATGCAACAATACGAACAAGAACAAGCACGCTATAATCCCAACAACGAAGATGTATATCTCAATTATTAAAGTTTACTATATGTATCTTATCCTATTATCGAGCTATTTATAAGATAAGTAATGATAGACCAATTAGTTGTGTGAGTATTCTTAAAATTGCAAACTTTGCAACTAAGTAGTCATGATTATGACTGCTTAGCAAATGCACCTATAATCTAGCTTTTAACTTTCAAAGAATTGAGAACAATATCCAATCATAAGAAAACATGTGAGCACACATTTCTTATAGCATCTTTTAGGCAGTTCTACCTATTTTGAGAACGGAACATATTATGTAATATTTAGCAGACATCTTTTAATTTTGCTGGAAACTTTTGTTTGTTGTGCCTTCTATTTCATGTACTTCCCTGAATCATCCCTAGGTTACTAGGGATTATGAATTCAGCAGACCTAGAGCTATAATAGATAAATATCTTCGTCCTAAATAAGCAAAATTCTCTTTAATATTTATACTCCTTTAACATACACAGTCAAGTAGTTTCAACCTTTTGCATTGCATGAGTTTTTCTTTCCCTTGCACTTGACTCTTCTTTATCTCTAACTAGTTTAACTTATCTACCTATATAATCCATTGGTCATATTTAAATGCATCTAGGCCATCTTAAACATTTTTTTTTGTTAAAAAGCTTTTATTCCTAACTCAAGTTAATACGAAGATAATGTAATAATAGAACTAAAATAATTATTTTAATGTCCTTATTAATCATTACAATATGCAGCGTAGGTATATACCAACAGAAGTGTAGTAATTTTTTGACGGGTCGTTGCGGTAGTTGAACTCTCTATTAGGGTACAAATTAAGTAGAAACGCAAGCCAGACTGGCCTAATGACCAAGGCATAAAGAATCCTGATTTATCAATAGCTTACGGACTTGTGAATGACTTTGTTTGAAAGAGTATCATTTAAAAAATATGAAATTTATTATTCGACTTTGGAGACTATTCAATGCATGACTATTGATGTTTATATTTAATATGTTTTGAATTTAGCGTGTTTTTGATGTCTTTAATTATGGGTTTTCTTTTATTTCTAACCTTATAATAATATTTTACTGCATTTGATGATCGCCATGCGTCAGCATTAGTAAACTCATCCTGACTCGGTCTGTCGTCACGCCTACTGAGTCCCTAAGATAGGAAAAAAGCAAGTATGCTACAACTTCTAGCTGATATAATGTGCCAAATATTTTGTCAATACATGGAAATTCAACACCATTTCACTATCGAAGTAGCTCAACACTCATCTACGAGTGCCTTTGACTTCATCTCAATCTGGCATCATTTCCAGCAACAAAATGGACCCATAGAGGATACAAATTAATCGCAAAATGCCGCAAATCACGTTGCGTCAACTCGTGGAACAAATTGAAGGAAAATGAGTTTGTACAAGTAGGCCTTATCGAATAAGAGTTAACACTAAGGCTCACAAACAAGAGATGCACAATCAATCCACAGTGCCATGACCTCAACCACCGGCAATATAAGACTTGACCATATGGGGCGTGTCAGAGAGATGTTACTACTGGCAGCATGCTTGTGTAATTGAAAAAGAGAATATACCATGTTAAATAGAAAAGTAGTGAGACAACGAAGCCCGTCAGCCAAGCGCAATTGCACCGAAGCAGTCACATGATAACCAGCATACATCAGTGTTCCCGTGTACATTGGACCATTAATTGAGAGTAATTCTTTCCTCGTGTAGGGCAGACATTTGTTGAATTGCTTTTCACTGTTCCACATTGGTTTCTCGAGGATGACGATGGACTTACATGTTCCTTCCGATAGACATTACTTATGTGGCTCAAAAAGGTACTAACCAACACAAAACTGCCGGAGGATTAATTATATTTTACTAGTGATTCAGAACACAAGAAGTTGCAACTGCCCGAACCTTACGTCCTTCATGCCAACCACCTTATTTTTCTGTCGTCCATGCTGTGGCCGGTGCCTTTTGAAATGCAATAATGCTAAAGCTTGTCCACATTGTCACTCCTATTAATTACTCTTCATAGATAGAACGTTGAAGCCACTAGTACCCTCGCTGAAATTCTGGGTCTTCCTCGGCTTCCTGTGCTTGGAAGTCTTTGAGGTGTTGTCATGGCTTTCACCATCTTTCTCCTTGATGGTTGCCAGCTTAGAAATGTTGCTACGGCAAAAGGGACAAGTAGGTGATGCCAAGCACAAATTTGTGGGATTTGGCTTGCTGTAGCAGCACAAGGCAAGTGTACATTGGGAACACATCTGATGCCTACAATCTTGAACCTCAATGGTGCAAACTCGGTCAAAGCAGATGGCGCACAGATCCATGTCATCATCCTGCAATAACTGATGTTATTTATGGAATGGTAAAAATTCTAAGAAGAATAAATATTTTTGTATAACTAAGTTTTGTATAATGTTATACCCTTTAAATTATAATCACTGGTTAAAGAAACATAACATCGAACCATTAAAGATTCAGACAAATGTCAAGTGCATGATCTGCCTTTGCCATGTGATCTGGATATCAGTTAGCACATGTTTCAATAGTCATTTTATGGATCGCTTTGAACCAGAGGCTTATAGCCCAAGCCTGGAAGAACTAGAATCAGAAGTAACATGGTGTCTCGTTCTACTGTATGTATTGTACAGTTGCAGCAATAAACAACCACAAGACTGAACAAGGAATTACAAAGATAAAATGCTTCACATGATTAAAGCAGTCTACATAAATTTTTTCTTTGATATAGAGAATGACTCTGCTTATTGATAATGCACTTGCTTTGCAACTAAGTTACAAATTTACCCATTTGAGCAATATCGATGCATAAATTATACAAGCAACCAATTATGTCACCTTAAACATACAATAAAATGCAAAGGAAAATTTGGAATTCTGTATGAAATACTTTTGCTGGAAATTGAAGTGACATTGCAGCAGTTATCAATTCAAGGGTTGTTGGATCATGCAACAGAGTAGTAGAAGAAAAGAAAAAGGAGGAATATATGTACCTCAGAAACATCATCATCAAATGCTTTATCTGAACAAGCAGGAGATGTCAAGGATTGTGTTGTTGCTTTCAGGACCTTCAGTTCCCTTTCTCTGTTGCTCTCCATCAGAGTTGCCTCCAGTAGAGCTTTCGTGTCTAGGTCAAGTTCACTAATGAACTTTAATGCAGACGGCCAAACTAGAGGCTCCGCTGCAGATGGGTTCAGTAGAGCTGCACATGCGCCATGATTTTGCTTCAATGCAACCTCATATGGTAGTCTCCTGTAACAATGACCAACGTTGGATCTATGAATTGCAATAATAAAAAACATGTAAGCTACATTGAGAACGCCAAATAGAATGGGAGGTCATATGAACTAATAATTTCCTAAGTTTTCCTAACATGTTATTCCTAAGTATCTGATATCACTCCACTATAGAAACAAGATGCAAACTACATCAACTAATTGCATTTGAAAAAAAAATGATATATGAAAGAACAAGGAGATCGGAGAACTTTCTGAACTAATTTAGATTATGGTTTACCCTTGATTCATTCCCTGACAACAAGCATAAAGATTAATTAAGGAAAATAAGGTCTACCTGGAATCAGAAATACCAGAAAGATATCATCAGTTACTTACCCTGATGCATCCCTTTGAAGCCGATCAGCACCTCGTGAAAGCAATTCACGAACACAGCCCAAATTTCCCCCACGAGCTGCAAAGTGTAGTGGCGTGCTTCCAGGAAAACTGCAAATTGCAATCTCCTGAGCTTATAGCCAAATGAAAATATATAAACGCTGAATTAAGAAGATGGGCATTTAGTAGTTTGCTAAATAGTAGTGTATAAATTACCCATATCGGCCAGTTGAAGCACAGACGAGAGCCCCACATTCTAAAAGAATATGGACACACTTAGGGCATTTTTGCCTGGAAGCGAGGTGCAAGGGCGTCGCCCCTGTGCCATCCCTCAAGTTTACAAACCGCAAGAATCCCCTGCAGATCCAATACGCCAGGAAATAAACAAATTTAACATCTTGATCAATTCAGCCATATAAAGCCTAGAACTGTTAGATCCTTCAGGAACTTACCAAGAATCGGTGACTTGCGCGGATTTTGCTGCCGATAAGATTGACTGCAAACAATCTGAGTGACCATAATAAGCAGCATAGTGCAGGCATGTTCTTCCGTTCACTGAATCAAACATCAAGACCTAACCACGAAGGACTAATTAGAAAAAAAAAAAAAATCAAAAAAGAAACTTTGGCAAAAAAAAAACAGTAAGCTGACTCACATCTGCCCCCGAATCGAGTAGTTTTTGCACACATTCTTTCTCTCCATGCATCGCAGCCAGCATCAGTGGAGTCTAATTTTACAAGAAGATCCACAGAGATCAAGATCTCATGCAACCATTTTCAGTAAGATAGAGGAAATCCACTAATTATGTTTTTTTTTCTCCCACCTGTTTATCCCGATTCACGACGTCAGGACTCACAGATCGGACCAGAAGCATAGATAAAACCTGCAAACACACGCGAATCAAAAAAAAAAATCGTTGAACTGACCGAAATCAGCGCGGCGGAGGGGATGGCCTCACCTCGAGGCAGCCATTTGCCGCGGCGATGTGCAGCGCGGATAGACGGTCGTAGATCGTGGTGCGATGCAGAAGAGCTGGGTCTTCTCTAAGGAAGCAGTCCACCACTTCCAATTTCCCGGCTTGGACTGCCGAGAAGAAGTCATGTTCGAAGCTCGAGCTGGCGCAGCTCACCCCCTGGCCCATCTCCACCCTACCTCCTCGAATCCCGACTTCCCACCAGAGCGCGGCGGCGTTGTGCCGCTGGCGAACGGAGGTGATGCCGCGAGGGTAGGCGAGGTCACCGCAAAGTAGTGAGTCTGTTGGTCTTCGAACACATGCTCCAGACCTGGTCCTGCCTTTATTTTCCACGGGACGATGAACACGGTATTAAGGAATGTGTCATGTCCCGTCTTTATACCCGATCGGGTAAATATCCGTCTCATATCTATAACAACTAAAAAAACACACACACACAAATCTTTTATACTAATAATTTTAAATATTTTACCCAATCACATAGTTAAAATTTTAAAATTATTAAATTATATAAATAAATTTTAAAATAACTAAATTGTATATCCCTTTCTAATTTTTCCTTTGTTACTATTCCCAATCGACTGTTTTTTTTAATGAGTCGAATCAATTTTATTTTTTAGACGGTTTTAACCTATTCATATTTAAAAAAGCACTGCTCTCAATATATTTCATCAAATTAATGTTTGATAGCATTTTTAAAATCAGAAGAACTAGACAAATATATAGTAACTGATTTCATATAATTCCGAGGTCTCTATATCTACCAACCTATTTTGACCAAAATCGAGATTAGTGAACTCATCCTGACCAGTATACCATCAATCAACCAAAATCGATTGATGGACCTAGAGTGCTCAGAATGACATGAAATTATGTCCTATGAATTCGCCTAGTTCTTATAATTATATATATATCTTCAAACACCAATTTCACCTAATATATTGAGAGCAGTGATGTTTTAAACACGAATTAGTTTTTCATATATATTTGTGTTCAAAAAATCACGACTCTTATTATATTAGGTAAAATTGATGTTTGATAGTATTTTTACAATTAAGAGAACTAGACGAACACGCATGAATTGATTTCATGTCATTCCAAGATTTATAGGTCCATTAGCCGATTTCTTCTGAAACCGACTAATGGACTTAGAGACCTCAGAATGATATGAAATTAGTTTCTATGTGTTCGTCAAGTTCTCCTTATTTCAAAAATGTTATCAAATATTAATTTGACTAAATATATTGAGAGCAATATTTTTTTTAAACATGAACGAGTTAAAACCGCTTTAAAAAAATAAAATATATTGTAGATGATTTTAAAAATCTAGATAGTCAATTGGGTAGAAGCGATTCATCAATTTATTGCTTCACAATTACCTACCATCGAGATATTTTTGCATTAAGTGTGTCATCTCATACGACCACTGCAGTGTCATACCTCAAGGGATTTGCGGGTCTTTTAGCTGTAAGTCTATTTTTAAAAGGGTAAATGTGATTTTAATATGAATATTTTTATGTATGTAAGATTTTATCTAATGTTGTATGTATAGTTTTTGGAGCATATCTCAATCTAAGCATCATATAATACTGATGGCACAACAATAAATAAATGGAGGTCGACTCATTCCCATATTAATACGGTGAGAGCTTTGTTGGAACAAGTCTCACCTGAAGAGGTAAATATATAAGATTTTCACCTAATTTCATAATTCAATTGTTAAGTAATTATTATTAATATGATAGGTTATTAGTGAACTAATCTCTACCCCTTATGAAAACACATTAGTAGAAAATCTCTCTCAACTTGATGATACTCCACATCTAGTAGAGGCATCACTAGTACATGATATATAGCAGTTGCCCAACTGAAAGTGAATGCCCTAAATGTATTATTCATGAGAACCGAATCAAGGAGCTAACAATAGAGAATAATCAGTTAAATAAAAGGGTAAATAATTACTTAGAATAATAGAAAATCAAGATATCTTGGTTGAATCAAACGATCCTATAGTGGATCCTCATCCTGAACCTGTTGCTTCTAGAACAAGGACTAGGAAAGGTCATGAAAGAAGTTGGTATGATTATCGATATACTCCTAGTGATAGTCTTATGTGGTATAAGCTGTTATCTCTGAAGAAGAAAAGCAAGATTTAAATCAGCAAGCTATCTACAGCTGGTCTTGATCATGGAAAAGATAAAATTGGTATGCATGATAGAGAAGGAAAGTGAAAGTTTATCTTAATTCCAAAAGCAACTTCTAAAGAAGAGACCAAGGAGGATGAAAGAAATATTCAATTTAACAAAATGAGATTGCAAGTCTGTATGTCCACAACAAGTAGTCGTAGTTCTTTGATTTTCCTCAATAAAGAATTTTTTTTGTTTATGGTAGTATTTATAAAAACAATTTAAAACTTAAAAAAAAAAGATGAAGATGTGAGTTACTTGTTAACTGTATTGGAAAAAAAATAAAGTATGGTAGTTTCAACATTTCATCATACATTTAATTTAATTCCTTGATAACCATTAAAAAAATTCATGGGTTCTATTATTTATTGACCTTATTGAAAGTAAATGATTTTCTTTTCAGACC
>JBBPFQ010000107.1:920605-935102 GCA_037974815.1 Kaempferia elegans | reverse complement strand
GCATTAAATTTGATAATTGGACTGGTATTTGTCATCCTTGTTTCACCTTCAGTCTTTTTATTTCTGGTTTTAAATTTGGTTAGCCTTCATAATATGTCAATCAAGATACAGCAAGTTGAGTTCCATTATTCATGCTCTGACATCCTAATTTATGGCATCATTATGGATAAGTAACTAATGTTTGGCTTTGCAATGCTTGTGTTTTCATATGAATTTGAATTTGAATCTGTTTAGATTTTATATTAGTGGTCATTAATCGACCTTTTCTCTCATTTATTCTCAAAAGAAAGAACTCTAGTCGAAGACAGTAACTATACGGAAGTTGAATCATTTGCATTAACCATCTGCTATTACAGCTTTACCACATTAATTTAATATGTAATTTTTTTTCTTTCCTTGTTGCAGTCTTGAGACCTCTAAGATTAAGACTAATTCACCAAACATTTTAACTGTAAGTGCGGAAAGATACCTAGTTGTCAACTCTGTTAGATCAAACAAGGCTCCTAATTCATCCAATTCTTGTTTTTAATATAAATACAATGTATATAACTTTCTACTTGACAGGGTTATCATCATTTGCTGGCTGGTTACATTTATTTTGTGGATATTCTTTGGGTTATACTTCTTCCTATTCAAGTATGAAATGTTGCTTCGAATGAATATTTTTCCTTTTTCATACTTAACACCAAGTTAATTAGCAAAATTTATAGGTTCTCTGGTGATACCTGTGCAGCTTTTGAGGAGTATCAACAAAATCCTCAAAATAGCACCTTCAGCTCAATCCTACAATGCAGTGAGCAACTCTCAGCTAATATTTTTCTACATGAAATCCGGCAAGGAATCCACGATACAATTGACCAGGTACGAATGATTAACATGTTTTTACCTTCACAATTGCTTTCAGCACTTGTAAAATGGTCTCAGAAGGCTGTATTTTGTGAATGTTCCTTCATCTCAGGAGTCTTTAATGTATGGCAAATTAAATTAAGCAACTAAAACATTTGGGTATCGAAACAATGGAAATTGGATAACAATTAATCGGCAACTAGTAATCATGGAAAATATGATTTATCGAATCCTTAATACCTACACTTGCAAAATGTGCAGGTAAGTGCAAACATATCAGCAGTGAAATCACTGTCTCTTGTCTGTAACCCTTTTTCTGGACCACCAGAGTATCATACCAACCAGGAAATTGTTCTTCCAACACAATCAAAATAGGAGATGTTCCTCAGGTAATTTCTTTCTCTAGAGTAATCCCCAAGTGTTCTTATAATGTTGCTCATTACTGATCTAAGCCACATGATTTTTACTGTTGCAAAGGTCTTGAAGGAACATACATGCTCAGATGATGGTGCAGCTTGCAGCCACAGTGACTTTTTATCATCCACCACATACACAAGAGTGCAGGTCTACGCAAGCTCAATGCAGAATATACTCGATGGGTTTCCTCGCATGGAAAGACTCGCGGATTGTCAGTTGGTTAGGGATGCATTCTCCAAGATTCTTGTTGAGAATTGCAAACCGTTGAAGGATCATGCTCACTTGACATCAACCACTATGGCGGTTCTATCAGCCATCATGGTTGCTCTTGCTTTGCTTTTGATTTCTGAAGCTCACTATCATGATGGATCACACTCTTCTGCTATCTCTGTAAGACCTCAGCCAATCTCTGCAGAGAGTCATATTGGGGCGCAAGTAACTTGTGGTAAAAATGGAGGTTCAGATTCATAGAATTCCATTTCAAGTTCACACATAGATATTTAAACTTCAAAAGCATATAACAAATTAGAATAGAAACCCATACTGATGAAAAGGTTTCAAAATTTTGATGCCCTTATAGCAATAAGGTAGGCAACATGGAGATCCTCTTATCTAGATGCTTTTTTGGCTTTACTTGTTTTTCTCTTTTGATATGATTTACCTAAAACTTTGCTTTTGGTAAGTGTTAATAAAAACATTACAAGCTTTGAGAGAGAATAAAAGAACTTTTGGGTTATATTTCAATTCAGAAACTTGGGGCCTTTTGTTGTACCATGTCTCTGCATTTTTGTGTAACAAGACAAGGCAAATAAGGGTTTCTTGTGATGTATCCCAGCATAATTATTCTGCAAGTGAATTGCACCATCATTACTTTTGGGAAAAAAAAAAAGACAGACGAGAATGGTGATCGAACATGAGTACCTATAATCATTTACCCCGTTCTTTATATTATTTCTGTTTCTTCGAGCTATTTTTTCATCCTTTAATGTTTTCAACTGGTAAAAGAACTTACAAGAATATTTAATGTTTTTAGAGCAATGGCTTAAGCAATATGTTTACGACAGAATTTGCACATCCAAATAAGAAACCTTCATTCCAAATCTAGAGAAATGGCAATGATATAGGATGGTAGCTAGAATGCTAGCTAGCCAATTTGACTTGAAGTAGATACAAGTTTTCTCAATGAACGCATTGGTTAGAATAAAGTTATTTTTTTCCAAATTATACAAAAACATTTCAATAACTGGGTACATTTCGGAGGGAGACAACGGCACATTCTTATATCAGAGGATGCAAAAAAGTCTGAAATATTCAACTATTTCTATGAACTTGTAGAACAATAATTATCAAATTACTTACATTCATATGGGGATTTTGATCACTTAGTTAAATTCAAATTGGCTTCAGCTCAGTGCTAATTTGCTCCCCAGTTCCTTGTGATACACTTGCATTAAGCCAGTACTGTCACTCATTTGAAGCTTCTCTCCCAAAATGGCTCTGTACTGATCGTCTTTTTCCTCCATATTCCTCATAAATTCAACCTATGTTAATTGTAGGTGGTTCATAAGTTCATTAAGATATTAATTTGTCACATGCCAAATAAATTTAGTTTTTAGGATAAAGTATATTTGAGGATTAGATGAAATTATTTATAAAATTTTACAAGGGTATTATTTATTTGGTACATAATTACAATAGCTCTAAATGTACTAGAAGAAATATGATTTTTATGCGGGGTTTACTTGGCTGGGGAAAAAATGGAAGAGGGAAGGTGATATTTGTGAGCATTTTCCTCACTCTCCCCCTCCCCTCCTATCTCTGCACAAGTAAACTCACTCTGAAGCAAATTATGAATGTCTCATAGATTACATCAAATATATTAGGACCACACTGAAGTTGCACAATGGCTTGAATGCTAAACTTTTCCATATCATCATTGATATTATTTGCACTTCAAGCCATTGGCACTGTCTCTCAGTTTCAAATGGACTTTTGTTTGTTCCAAATATTTTTGTTGGCAAGTTCTGAAATCCAAAAGCTTGAAAATACATGAAAAAAGGGGAGCATTGAACTTTTTGTCTAGGGAAGGGATCCAATTCTTTCCTCCAATCTAGACAACCCAAAAATTTAGATATTCAGACCTAAATTTCACCAACCCAATCAGATCTGATAAGATCATAAGACTCAATGTAGTTGCATTTGTTTTCTTACCTGATATTTCTTAATTTAATTGATTTGAACTGCTACATTGAGATATTTGTTTGAAGGGATTTAGTTTGAACCAAATTTGATAGTCAATCAAACCAAAAAGTAGTAGGATAGTTTCTCTCTCAGAATATTTGAATAATTCTGAGTTTGGGTTGGAAAAAAGGACTTAACTTAGGCCCCATTTTGGCTAGAACTCATCCTGGCCCATGAGCAATGAGTGTTAGAGAAAACCAATGGCCTAAAAGTGTGTGTAACCTATATTTGGAGAGGCTCACCTGTCTTTGAAACGAATTGAATTCTTCAGAGCTCAGGGAACCATCACAATTAGAATCAAGAAGTTGCATGAGTTCCTGGGCATCTTTACTTCCTGCTCCAAGTTCTTCCATCACTTCAGTAAGCTCCTCAATGCTGATTCTACCGTCACCATTTTTATCAAGAAGGTGAAAGATTCGGTTTCTTTGGTCAATCTCAAGTCCTTTATGATTTGTGGATGGTAGATCTTTGAGACGAAGAGCTGCAAGTTCAGCTGCAGTCATCATAATTGCCTTTAGCCGTTTTGCCTGGACATAATTAGAATCATCAACACGGGATAAGCTGTCCAAATTATACTGATAAAAAGATAAAGAAATTGGGGGAAAATGAGAATGGGTAATCGACACCAAAGAGAACAGGATAATAGTGTGATTCGATGATCCTGGCTATGCTAAAATGAAGAAACATGGAACCAGATAATTCTTGTAGCAACGTTGAGAAACACATTAAGTGGCATTTTTTTCAAAAAAAAAAAAATCTGAATCCATATATATTCTGGGTTGACTAGGATGCTTTGGGTAATTATATACCTATAACTAATATGAAGGGCATTTATATTTCAGAGTGATTGTGTGCCATGTGTGGCTAGAAAGATGATGATGGTATATTACATTGTCCTCAAATCCCTAGCTAAAGATTAAATAAGGTTATTGTTCACTTGCAAAAAAGGAGAAAAAAGATGGCAGTCAAAAATGTTGGATTGCAACTCCATGGTTATAATTATTTGGAAACAATCCTATCTCTCAACTACATGTTCCATATTTTCTAACTTCATGACAACACAAAGTCGCTAATTAACTAAAAGGGCTTTCTTGTCTAGAGTTGAATCTGGTGAGTTTAGTTGACAAAGTACACCAAAAGCACATTAGAACAGGTCAACAAACATCATCGCTTTAAATGAGAAACAAGCAGACAATTAGATCTAACGACTTTCTACAGATTCTTATTGTTGTATCTTGTCTAGAAAATTATTGCCACAACTGTCAAGGAAATACACAAGTTAATCTAACAATTGTAGAACACATGCTTTTCAATCAATTTTTCATCAATTGTTAACTCTCAGGAATTACTAGTTGGCTTTACTATCTTACCTCATCGGGATCTGTAACACCTGCTTTGTATAATGAATGAGAAGCAGCTCCTCCAGAAGCCAAAGAATCCATCTGTTTTGTCCGAATCTGTATCTCTAGCAGCGGTCGGACCCTTCCTTTTTCACTAACATCAACTGCTACATGTAAACTTCTGTATCCATTCTTCTTGGGCCTAGCTATATAATTCTTTGTCCTGCTGGGTACTTCTTTCCACAGAGATTGGATTATTTCATGTGTCCTGTAACAAGCTCTTTCACCCCTCTCAAGCATGTCATCCCCTGGTCGAGGATTCAAGATGACCCGCAAACCCAAAAGATCATTCACTTCTTCCGGCCTCCGTCCATCTCTCAATAGTTTCTTCATGGTGCTGAAACGGCTTTTGTATCGACCATTAACTGAGATGCCATCAACCATCAATTCTAACTCAGTATCAGATTCAAGTACTTCAAGTAGTTGTTCCTTGTATGCATCTAACAAGGGCCCAACATCTGTCTCATGACTTCTCAGCCAAGTATCCAAGTATAGGTAAGAGGAGGGAAACAAATATCGGAAGGAGAGATCCTCAAGCTCAGTGGACAATGCACCGATTCCCACTGCATGGGCAAGAGGAGCATAAATCTTCAAAACCTCCAAAGACTTTATCTGCTGGAGATATCTTGGAAGATGATCAAGATGCCTCATCATATCAAGTTTGCCAACAAGCTCTAGAACCACTGCCCGGATGTCATAGTAGGATAAACAGTATCTCCTCAAAGCGCTGGCACTTTCATCATCTGAAATCTCAAATTTAAAAGGAATACGGCTTAAGCGCATGGTCTCATGCAGAAGATGGGAAATGCTGGTGCTTATTTGAATTTTCACTTCATATAGCGTAATAGCACCCGCCTCTAAAGCTTCTCCAAGCATTCCAGCAGAAATAACTTCTGCGTCCATCTGCAGTTCAACTACAGTTGTTAGTCGATTTAGAAATAGCAGGTATAAAAACATAGCATAGCAATGACAAACAACAACAAAAAATCACTAATTGCAGCTTTAAACAAAAGCGAATTCCATGATAACTGCTAACGATACCAGAAGCGTCTCTTAATTTTCGAAAAAACAAAAGATTACTTGATTTTCTTTATGAATCGTTCGTTAAATTTACCCTCTTTAGTATTTAACATCTCCAACTGAGTATTTCATCAACGACGCACCTGAAGATCAGCAAGAAGGCAAGCAACAGAGAGAGCGCGGGACAACGGCGGGCGACCATCAGACGCTATTGGAAGAGACTGGAGCAAGGGAATGGACAATTTTAGGGCCTTGAAGAGCAACCAAGAAGATGAAGTGGTGGAGAGAGCTCCGCCCATCCTGCCGGTCAAGTCGTTGAAGGCACCCACCAGCTCCACCACCATCTTTCCACCAGGATGCTCGACCACAGAAGGGCTGCTCGGAGAAGAAGGGTCGTCAGAAGACGAGGTCGATGAGGAGAATGAGATCCGAACAGTGAGGTCGCGGAGGGGGGAGGAAGGGAAGGGGAGGATAAGGAGCCGATGGTCCAGGGCAAACTTTGGGAAGAGAGGACGGCGTGGGTGGCAGTAACGGTAGTGGCGTAGCGGGGAGGCGACGTCCGCCATGCTCGAGGACCACAATCGAGACTTGAGAGTGTTCGCGGTAGCCAGGAGCCGTTAATTTATTAGAGTGAACAAAATGATAGCAAACTATTTTTTAATATAAAAAATCATCATTTATCATTTTATGACAAAATTCCGCATTGAAATAAATACTATTTTGGTTGGATGTGATCCTTTAATGATATTGAAAAATTCAATAATATCATTGAAATATGATTAAGAATCTTTCAACAAACTTGTATAATTAGCTATAAAAATCTTTTGGATAGTATGAAAAAAACATAATATAATTTCCATTAAAAATTAAATTTGAAAATTCATAGTCTGTTGGTTTTAATTATCTATTCTAACACCATACAAGTTACAGGATGAATTATTATATTTTGTATTAGAATTCTTACCAAAAAAATCATTAGGAAAAAGATATTGTTATTAGCAATAGAATGAATCCTAAGTGAAATATCAATTAAAATTAATTATATAAAATAGGAATTGACATTAATTTTAAGAGTGCCTCAGATTAAGAACTTTTCATAGGGATTCCTCAAAGTATATTTATAAGAATCATTGGCACCATCAAACAATGAGAAAAAAAATCCAAAACCTTTTCGAACGAATCGCCCAAGTAAACCAGTATAACAAATCAAAGTGAAAATTTAATTTTAAAAATCACTCCTCAGTTTAGGTCTCCATATTTATTCCGCACTATTTGACACTTAGGTAGAATGAAAGTTTTCATTGAATCATCATCAGAGTCAGAATAACCTAGCAAAGAGCAAGCACAAAAATTATGCATCACAAGCAAATTAGTCACAAAAATTACATCTTATGAATGTTGATGTTTATCATCTCTTGCATAACAAAAATAACCTCAAAGTGAAACTGAAACATGCAGTTACAAATTCCTATCAGCAAAGGAAAAGCAAAAACAGGCAAAACACTGCATAAGCTACCAAAGACGTAGCATCAGGTCTATTGAATTCAGAGACCCGACTAAAATCACACACACAATCATGACCAGTTTGAGTCAATTTACACTAATCATTTGACATACACTACAGCTCAATTCTTACAGAATTTGAGTGGAGTAAATGAAGAGAAAAGTGAAAGTGACTGGCTGGCTGGCTGGCACAGCAGCTGTTTTAAAGTGTCATAAGGCACTTCCTATCAAGGGTCTTATAATCCTCATTGGGACTTCAAACATAATGAATTTCAATGCAGATAGAGTTAAAAATTCAATTAAACAACAATTTGCTAAGCAGAAAGAAATGCAGAAAAAAAAAACTAACAAATCAAAGAGAATATAGAAATAAAAGCTCAGAAAGCCAGATCAATGCATAAGCTAATAAGAAACAAAACAAAACAAAAAAAAAGTAAAATGACTAATAAAAAAAATAGTTATAGAGCCAACCATCAGCTTGAACGAATTGTTCTCATCCACATCTTACAAGTAGGACGTGTCGAAGATGTCCTAAGATAATATTCATGCTTTCAACATATGAAAATTTGCAAATATTAATAAAATAGAAAATAAAACCATAATTTAAAAATAAAAATTCAAATAGAATATGATTCAGAATTTAAGCATGATTGAAAATCAGATCAAAGGTAAGATAATTAGAGATTTTACTCCATCATATGGACGTGACTAACATAAAATATTTGGAAAAAAAAATGCAAGAAAGAAAAAATTACGAAGAGAATAAAGGGCCAGTGTTGGCGTAATTGTTAATGGTTCATTCTCAATGTGTACTACAAAGAGGGAGCTTGTTATTCTCATCCCATCACTGTCCAATGACATAGATACAAATTCAAGGAAAAGATCAACAATACAAAATATATACTTTTTTTGGCAATGATGACAAGGGAATCTCCAGGAGATGACATTTTGTAATCACCTACGGATCAAGAGAAATAAAAAAGGAACCTTTTGATCAATGAAGTGAAAAACATGATATAAGTGAAGAGATGATAAAAGGATACATCAAATGGAGATTGCTCAGGTCAGTAGGGTGTGGTCGAAATACAAATCCTCAATGAGAGATCTCTTATCCAGTCTGATGTGGTTGAATTTCCATTGCCGTCATCACAATCTCCACATTGAAGACAAATCTAGAAATATTGATTGTCTACCTGGGAAAAATAAATCAAACAGATCTAAAGAACGAATAGGCAAAACAACACAACGACATTCCATGAATCATAGACACCATCAAATAAAGACAAAAAATACTTCTAATTCCAAACCTTTAGAAAGAACCATTCAACTTAGTAAACCAGAGAAATAATCTGAAACAAATAAAAGCGGAAATTAAAATTAAAAAATACTCCTCAGTTCAGGTATCTGTGTTTATTCCGCATTGTTTGCCCCCTAAGAACTAAACTTTTTATTTAATCAACATAGGAGACAGAATAATAGAAAATGAGTAACACAAACAAAAAAAGGTATCAAAATACAATAATATGCAAAGAAGTCTCAAAGCAAGACAAAAGGCCTTAATGGTAGTGGCAAGAATAACAGCATTATCTAATGCATTAAGAATACATTAATTACAAAAATAAAGAACTCGAGTTAATAAAAAATATTGCATAACGAGAGATTCCCATTTACCATAGAACTAGTCATCAACCTCTTGCAAGAGTGCAGATGTCCCTGTCTATGTTTCTCATCACTTGCATAACTTAAACCAATATAAACACAATTTAGTCACAATAACCAAAAACAAGAATGAAAAAGTCAAACTGAAATATGCAGACGTATCGAAACAACTAAAATATTAAACATGAAATCTATGCTTCAAGTAAAGCGGAGGAGATGTAATTGACGTAAACAGCACCATGGATAAATTAAAACTTTTCCAGAGATACCTAGCAGCCAACGAAAAGCCAATAAAGGACTTTTATTGGCCTGACAATAACACCATCAATTGATGCATAAGCTACTGAAGATGTGGCATCAAGTTTAGACAATAATAGTTGAAAAACATTAATTCGTGGAACCCTCAGAGACCCATTTAAAATCACACAAACAACTATGACCAGTTCCAGTCGATCTACACTAATCATTCGACATACGCTACAGCTCAATTCTTAAAGAATTTGAGTGGAGCAAATGCAGAGAAAAGTGCAAGTAACTGGTTGGCACAGCTGCTGTTTAAAGTGTCATACGGCACTTCCTATCAAGAGGTCTTATCATCCTCATTGGGATTTCAAACATAACGAATTTCAATGCAGATTGAATTTTAAAAAAAAAGCTATCAAATCAAAGAAGATAGAAATACAAGATCCGAAAGCCAGATGACTAAGCCATCAGCAAGCTAATAAGAAGAAAAAAAAATTAAATAAAATGACTAATAAATAATGCATAGAACCATTCATCAGCATGAACGTATTATTCTCATCCACAACCTAAGATAATATTTATGCTTACACCATGAAAATTTTGTAAATATTAATAAAATGGAAAACAAAACCGTAATTTAAAAATAGAAATTAAAAATAGAATATGATTCAGAATTTAAGAGAAGGCAAACATAAATTCGAGATTTTTATGGACGTGGCAAACATAAAAGATTTATAAAAATAGGCAAGAAAGAGAAAATTACATAGAGAATAAAGGGTCAGCCTTGGCGTAATTGTTAATGGTTCGATTCTGCCAGCGACCATCACTGTCCAATGACATAGATACAAATTAAAGGAAAGGATCAACGAGACACTGTAAGGATCTAGAGATGATAAGCAATTCTCCACAAGATGGCAAATGGCAATCAAACACGTAGGGATCTAGAGAAATAAAAAAAGGTAACTTTTGATCAATGAAGAGAAGAACATGATATGAGTGAAGAGATCAACGACCCAATATCGGAAAACAATAAATCAGAAATTAAATATGACAAAAAGACACATCTAATGGAGATTGCTCAGGTCAGCAGGTGGTCGAAATACAGATCCCTCGATGAGAGATCGCTTACCGAGTCTGTTGTGCTTGAATTTCCATAGCCGTCATGGCAATCTCCACTTTGAAAAAGAATCAAAAAAATATTGATTGTCTACCTGGGCAAAATAAATCTAACAGATCTAAATAGCAAAAAGGCAAGACACAATGACATTCCATGCAACATTGACACCATCAAATAAAGACAAAAAACACTTCTAATTCCAATCCTTTAGAACGAACCATTCACTGTAGGAAACCAGAGAAATAATCTGTTACAAATTAAAGCGAAAATTAAAATTAAAAAAAAACTCCTCAGTTCAGGTCTCTGTGTTTATTCCGCATGGTTTGCCACAGTTAATTCAATCCAGCATGTGCAGGCACTGCCTGCACAAGACTCATGGAGGTGAGTGGAGCCCACTCGGGTCGGTGGAACCCACCCCATGAGTGTTGTGTAGGCACTGCCTGTACAGGTAGGATCGAATTTTCTGTTGCCGTCTAGGAAGAACTAATGTTTTTATTTAATCGTCATAGGAGTCAGAATAATAGAAAATGAGTAAACATACAAAACCATAAAAGTATCAGAATACAAATTTCTGTGCAAAGAAAAGTCTCAAAGCATGACATAAGGCCTTAATGGTAGTGACAAGAAAAGCTTCGTTATCTTATGCATTAAGAATAAATTAATTACAAAACTTACGAACTCAGCGTTAAAAAAAACTAAAATAAAGCATCAGAGAGATTCCCATTTACCATAGAACTAGTCATCAACCTCTTGAAGAGTGCAGATGTCCCTGTCTATGTTTCTCATCATTTGCATGACTTAAACCAATATAAACACAATTTAGTAACAATAAAAAAAAACAAGAATGATAGAGTGAAACTGAAATATGAAGTCGTATCTAAACAACAACTAAAATATTAAACATGAAATCTATGCTTCAGCTATTATGGAGCATATGACAGCACCGTGGATAAATTAAAACTTTTCCACAGATTCCTATCAGCAAACGAAAAGCCAACAAAGAACTTTAATTGGCCTGACAATAGCACCATCACTAGACCATTATTCAGGTCTGTTGAATAATATTAGGAATAAAGCAGTGGAACCCTAGAGACCCGTTTAAAATCACACACACAATCATGACCAGTTCCAGTCAATTAACACTAATCATTGGCATACACTACAGCTCAATTCTTTCAGAACTTGAGGAGCAAATGAAGAGAAAAGTGCAAGTAAATGGTTGACACGGCTGTTGTTTAAAACGTCATGCAGCACTTCCTATCAAGAGGCACTATCGTCCTCGTTGGGATTTCAAATTCAATGCAGATAGAGTTAGAAATTCAACAAAACAACAATTTGCTTTACTGAAAAAAAAAATATCAAGTCAAAAAGATGGAAAAATAAAAGCTTCAGAAAGCCAGATGATATGCTTCATGATGGTTTTAACCACATCAGTCGGTAATTCCAACATAAATGGCGATCATCATAAGCTAATCAATAAGAAAAAAAATCAAAAACTTTTACTAAACTGACTAATAGACAATAAATAGAGAGGCGCACTCATCTGCATGAGCGTACTATTCTCATCCACAACCTAAAACTAGGCTGTGTAGGAAGGTGCCCTAAGAAAAATTGTATGCTTTGATCAAATAACGAACTTGCAAAATATTAAAAATTGGCGAACAAGCTCGTAGTTTAAAAATAAAATTGAAATTACAAATAGACTAGATTCAGAAATAAAGCGAAAGCGTCATTTGGATCAAAGATACTCAGATCAAAGGTTGAATAATTCGGGATTTTGCTTCGTCCTTATCATGTAATTGTAAAACATATAAAAATTTTGAAAAAAAAAACAAGAAAGAGAAAAATACAAGGAGAACAAAGGCTCAGTGGTGGCTTATTTATTAGTGGTTCGATTCTGCCAGCGAAGATCCACAATGTGTACTTCAGAAGAGGGAGTTCTCTTATCCTCATCCCATCATTCTCCAATTTCATAGATACAGATTAAAGGAAAACAGGAAAAGATCAACTAAACAATGTTTAAAATTTTTTTGGCAATGATGATAAAGGGACTCTCCGTGAGAATATATTAAAAAAACACCTGTTGATCAATGAAGTGAATGAAGAATACGACATCGAGGGAAGAGACCATTAACCTAAAATCGAAAGAAAAAAAATCAGAATTAAATACGACAAAAAAAAATACATCTAATGGAGATTGCTCAGGTCAGCGGGGCGGTCGACATACAAATCCCACGAAGAGAGATCTGTGATCCGGTCTGTTGAGCTTGAATATCCGCAGTCGTCACGGCAATCTCCACTTCGAAGAAGAATCGATAAATATTGATCGTGTGCCTGGGAAAAATAAATCTTAAAACCAACACAATGACATTCAACTATCGATGAATATATTTATAGATAAAAAGGATCGATAGATAGCCAGACATAATTAGGGTTTCCGCCGCACGCTTATCGCGTAGTAGTCGGCGAAAAAAGATCAAAAAATAACAGACCAGAACACGATGAGGACACGGGGTTTAAGCAACCGAACCGGTCAACTTTTAATAAATGTATTACTTTTTTTTTTTAACTAAATGATTTGTTATACTAGTTTTAAAAAAAACTGTTAGACAATTTCTACTGGAAATTTATTGATCATCATCTCATATCGTTGTTTCTTCTTTGTTACATTTTTATTAAAAAACTTAAACACCCTTTAGATATTAATTAATATCTATTTAATTCATAAAAATTGTCATTTATTAATATAGAGATAAACTTTTCAAAATATCTACGATATTTGTGTTCAGAACTTATTGCTTTTAATCATCGAGTGTGCTATAAATATTTTTTTTTACATTAATTAAGATCATATTTTAGAAATATTTTTTGAATAATGTATTTAAAGTTTACAACTTTATTAAGGATGCATTTTAAAGGCCCAACTAGTATCAACGTGGTTTATAAATAAAGAAAATTAAAAAATTAATTTTATATTCTCAAACTCAATAATTAATCAGATAGATTTAAAATATAAAAATTTTTAAACAATTAAAAAAAATAAATTAAGAATTCAATAATCTTACTATATTATTAAGAATCTGGCCCAAAGACTAACTAATTTTCAATTAATTTGGTGAAGCCTCAAATGAAATTACATTAATATCCCTCAGTTGTTGGTATTATTGAAAATTTTTTTCATTAATCAATTATTGATTTAGAGTTCGGGACTCAAGTGCGGAGTATTATTGAAAATTTTTTTCATTAATAGGTATTGCACTACTATGGTATCTTTAGTCCCACATCTTAGAATTAACAACGCCGCAAGTAGAGAATATTTTATAAATACCTTAGGTCAGTAACATTAGAAAACTCACTTTTCTCGGCCTTTTGGCCAAGATTAAGTGTAATATCGATTCTTATCAGTTTAATATCTGATATAAAAAATTAAATTAATTTTTTTTATGACGGAGAGTTTGTTACAGTAGTTTGCTCTAATTCTCGAGCGTCCCCCTTTATTGTACTACTACGTAATCTATATATATACTAAAGCGAGAATCTTAGAGTTAAATTCCTTTTTTTGATAAAATAGTTAAAGAATTTAACTTTTAACAAAATAAACATAAACCTAATGTGTTTTTGTACCACAATGGTTCTAAGTGCCTTGAATAGATGATAGTTTTGGTGTCGACCATGTGTGTAGCTATTGAGGTGATGAATTCCACCTTTTATTATTATTGAATAGATTGTAGTGCGAAGTTGTTTTTATTTTATTAATATATGTGCATAAAATTTACGGAGATAATTATGTCAAATATTTATCTAATGCTATAATTATATGTTTTTTTTTATCAATTGAATAATTGTTTTATTATCATCTAACGAATATTATTTCTTTTTGAAAGTGCCAAGAGACCTACTTTTTTGTATATATTGATAGAATAATAGAGGATGGGGTAAGCATAACTATTCATGATTCCTTAGCTCTGCATGGAGCAATAAATAAATTATTTATTTGTGTAATCTTGCACTATATATAATCCATCAACAAAATACAAGAGCTACAAGACAT
>JBBPFQ010000107.1:823886-835026 GCA_037974815.1 Kaempferia elegans | reverse complement strand
CGTGATTTGGCGTCATCACCGCGACTAATTCGCCCCGTTGGTTCTGAATTTGTTACCATATGAGAAAGATCTCAAATTTACCGGTCATTTTCCATTAAAATTTGCGCCTTTTTTTGATTAATTGTTGTTGGTCATTTCTATTTAGTGTGCCTCTCTGTGTTCATATATCGCTGCAGGGTTGTTATCCGTTTTCATGGACGAATTGGATTTGATGGCGAGTTCTACGTATCTTTTGGGTTTGCCTGCTGCGAATTAAAGACGACTAATTAGAGATCGGTAGATATTAGATGACCTTTGATAACGTAGCTTATAGGTGCACGAAGAAAAGTTTTTAGCTGATTATAGGTACCTTTGATATCAGTAATTCATACGTGATTAAGCTGGAACCGTCAATGCAGCAGAAAGAAGAAATGTCCTGGAGTAGCTCATATTAGAACTTTTGGAAGATATATAGGTTCACTTTGGAGGGGAAGGGCAATAATTTGTGCTTGGAATTGCAACGTCCCTTTCCTTTTGATCGTCATAATGGAACAAGATTAACGATATTGAACGTCTATGTTGATGTGACGGATTGATAGTCAACAATAAAGTGGAGATATTGTGCCCAAGAAGGTGCCCTTCCTATCAATATGACAAGTATGAAGGAAATCTACGATATTTCCGTATTATTTAAATGTCAAAATCTAGTGACTGAGAACAAGATTATGAGGCATTTAAAGGGATACCTGAGAACAAGATTTTTCCTTGCTAGCAATAATTGCCTCAAGGTTGAGATGTGTACAGATGCAAATTAGGGAGGATTTATTGATTATAGACAGTGTGTTCCTCAGTTCTACTTACTGCTGTTGGCTATCTAGTGACTTGGAACAGCAAAAAAAAAACTTTTCCTAGATTTAGTGCTGGAGTGAAATACAAAGCCTATAACCATAGACCATATGTGTCTCTCTGGCTTATAAATTTTTTTGGTACAGTTTAACATAATGAAACACTATTCTTTAATGCTATATTGTGATAACAAAGCAGCCATCAAAATGGTAAACAACTCCGTGCAATGCAATTGTACCAAACTATCAAAGTGTATTGACATTTTAGAAGGGAGAAGCTGGATAGAGGAATTATCTTGATTACTTTTGTCAAATCATATTAGTTAGGCGATGTGCCTACTAAAGGCCTATGGAGTAAAATTTTTCATTACATTGTAAGCAAGATGAGGATTAGCAATAGTTATACACAATTTTTAGGGGGAGTGCTAGACTAGGTTGTATTGATTGACCATTATGGAGCCTCTTTGTAAATAGTGAGATTAATGGAAACCTAATTTGATACGTTAATTCACTTTCTTCAATTCATTTATTATTAATAAAATGAAACCTCAAAGTTGTATGTATGGAATAAGATACACTGCATACATATGCTCAATAAGTTAAGTAAGATTGAAAATAAATATAATCTTATTGGTGCTAGAATATTTCATAATTAATGATATAACTATTTGATTTACATGAATTATCATCTTATACAAATTAAAGTCTATGCTTGCAAAGCCTTTTTTAGTTCTTTTTTGTGACATGAGTATCATCCACATGCTGCAGTACCCATGCATCCATGCATTATAATATCCTTATCATATGCTATTGGATCTTTTCCTAAAATTTTTGATCATTTATTTTTATTGGTTGTTGACCCCATCTAGTGGGATAAGGCTTGATTGTTGTATTTTTATTGGCTGTTGAGATTTATTTTCTTAGTTATTATCTAGTAAATTTTTCCTCTCATGGGCTTTTAGTAATACAGACCTTGCTCTTTTTTTTCACAGAGGCTGATATAAATTATTATTTTGGTTCCTTTCTCAATTCAAATGGGAAACTGTGCAAGGAAGGTAAGAAGTTACCAATAGACAATATCAAAACCTTCTCACTATTTAATGTAAACAAATTTTGTATTTGTTGCCACTGTCTATTCTTTGCAGCTCTCACTTGCTTCTTTCATTACTATTTTGTTAGCATCCTTGCTATATTGGTGGATGATTATCCTGCATTCTAAATATTCTTATTTTCAAAAATACATATGAGTTTGAGTTGGTAATGCTAATGTTAGGAGCTAATTTACCAAATCTAGCAAAAAAGTTAGTTACCTCATATGTCTATTTTTTAATGTGATATGAAATGTAGAAGAATGAAGCTTAACTAATGCACTATGAAGTATGATACTATGATGCATTAATGTATATCTGGTTTAGCTTCCTAGTGAGTTTGTTCAGATTGTAGGGTGAGAATGGGAGCAACATGTTGGAAGTAATGTTCCTAGCTCGAAACAATTTGTATTGTTTCTTTTTGCCCGTCTGTATTTTTTTTTTCTATTCTGACCTTTTGCAACCTACTTATTTCTATTGGTGCCTTTATAAGTTAATTTAAAAATTGTGTCTCTATTGTTAGCACATTCTCTCTCTCTCTCTCTCTCTCTCTCTCTCTCTCTCTCTCTCTGGGGGCAACATGTTGGCAGCATTGTCTCTAGCTCAAAATAATTTGTATTGTTTCTTTTTGCCAGTCTCAATATATTTTTTTTTTCTATTTTGACCCTATGCAACCTACGTATTTCTATTTATGCCTTTATAAGTTAAAAAATTCTCTCTCTCTCTCTCTCTCTCTGCACGCACGCACGCACGAGTAATGGTATGGAAATGATCATCTCCTGACATGAAATATCTATTCATTTCGTTGTGACTTTGGATGTGTTTGATCCTCATTGCTTTACTATATCATAAGGATCATTGAATGAAGAATGAGGGAATCTGATGTGGATGATTGCCTCTTCAGAAGTCTTATGTGAAACTAGTAACCGGAAAGAAGACACCCTTTGACCATTATTTGCTAGAGTTTTCGTTCTTGCTATTGACATTCATGGTGAGAGTTTTACTGTATGAAAGTTGTTGAATATATATATGTTGTGCATCGTTGCAAGAATTACTGGTCCTTTTGTCATAGGAATCGAGACATTTCTAACGAGTTTATCATACGAGCTCCCATATTACAATGTATAAATCTATTAAGCCATCCTTACTAATGTTGTGAGAGCTTGTTTTCATTAAAACTTTTATGCTAATGTATCTTTGACATTGAATTTTTGCCCCCACAATAATTATCTGGTCCAAGAGCCATCCCTGGACCACCTGGTTAACATATGGAAATATGGTCCTTGCTTCCTTTTCCACATTCAAAGGCCTAATTTATTATCCTCTTTCTTATTCAGTCAATGTGACTAGTTATAATACTTTTGCTGACATGTTATTAACAAATATGTTTGTGGTGTTGTTTCCAATTCCATTGAATGGTGCAATATGTTTGGGCTTGGGAAGGAGGGATACAGAAACAAGATAATATATCCGTAGAGAAGCACATATTGTGCTTTCTTAACTCAGCAGAGTAGTCCATGTCAAGCCTATGCAAGTCATTTAATTGGTGTTAACAGGAAAATGACATGGCAAAAAATTGTTCCACAGTTGAAAAAGTTGGGATTCAGTTAATAATTTTTTAAATGTGAGTCAAAAAATTTAGACATGATGATTGAGTGTATCAAGGTAACTTTTGACAAACTGACCTTGTAGGTTTAATTTTTGTCGATACTAATATCTTTCAGCATCTTGAACTACACATACACTCTTATATAGAGTTATTTTTTTGAAATATCTGGGAATCTTTATTGCTTATTTACTCACTTATTGCTGCTATAGTAAATTAGTTGAGTCTCTTTTAATAATGGAATTTATAGTTTGTTTCTAAAAATAAATGGAATTTTTTTGTTATTTCACATTATTGTTTTAAATAGTGAATTGAATTTCTTGGTTGATATCAGATGCTGAAATTTTTATTCTATTTCTCTGGACCATATCTTTGTTGGATATATATCTATCACTCTTATAATTTCTTCCCTACATGTTAATTTTTAACATTATCTTCCCTTTTCCTTTTAGAGTGAGGCAGCTAGTGATATTGATGATGAGATAGACATGGGAGGTGGCAATGTGTATGTAATAACAAGCAAGGATAACTGGGAGCAAAAGATTTCAGAAGCAGAAAAACAAGGCAAGATTGTAAGTGATTGAAAAGAAAAAGGCTTGTACATTCTTCAGACCAAGGAATATGGTTAAAGAGATTTCACAAAACATCCAGCATATATTTGAAATGATCTATCATTAACACTTGCATAAGAAGGTTTTGCATCTAGCTTGTTTCCTTTATGTGAATGTCCCCTGAAAATTTCTGCACAATTCCATCCAAAATTGCGTTACCTCATTTTTTTGAGTGTTGCATACTGATATGATAGATATGAAATATTGGAATTAGATTCAATTTCATTCTAATTTCATAGTATTTGAATGACTAGAACTTAATAATTCATTAAAATTTAATAACCAAGGATTTTATTGCAGTTCCGATAATTCGAGAAGATCCAAAGAAGAAATGAAAAGACATAATCATTACATTAAGAAATGGATTGGACTAGGGTAGTAGATGACAGAATTGGTCGTATTCGTAGCCTTGGCAAAATAATGTTAGTTGAATCAGTAGAGTTTGAAGAGGGAACAATAGGCATTGCTCTGAATTCGAACCAAACGATGCTTGCATTATATGTTGGGTGATGCTTTGATGATACAAAAAGGTAAGCTTTGTAAAAAAATTGACTGAATTCTAAGATACTCACTAGTGAGGGTTACTTGAATATATTCCATTCCCAGATCAAAGTTAAGAGAAGTCTATATTATTCAAATGATTATTATAATAAATACTTCCTAAATAAAATTTCCTTGTAGGGTTTATATCCTTGGATGAGATTTTACTATGGTCATTTTACTTATGATCTGATATAACTTTGGTATTGTAGCTGATGTGCAACTTTGTGAAAAATAATCGGAGGCTTTGAGTTGATTTCTACCAATAGATGCCTCTTGCTCAAATTGTACTTAATGTGATTAATATTCAAATCATGCAATTTTAATGAAACTAAGATTCACTTAGTGGGAGTAAGAAAACTTTCAGGTTAATTGTTGTAATTATAAATGAAGTATACCCAAAATTTAATTTGGTACTACATTTTGTTGTATAAAATGAAAACGTCATGCAACATCATAAGTGAGGTATTTATGCTACCAAGGTGGATAGAAAACCATCAGATTTCCAATCTAAAGTCAAAATGTGTTTTTTGTAATTAGTTGTACAATCAAATCTCTCTCTCTCTCTTTCTCTCCTCTCATTATCTATTTCAAATCTTCTAGTGGCACTCTAATTTTGTCTCACGGAGAATTGTGAGTGAATTATGGGAATCTAAAAATATAAACTTTGATAGCTAACTACTTTTAGGTTGCACCTGAGCATTGGATCTTTGATTGAACCTACCAAATTCACGGATCACGAATCCTTATGTGTGGCATTAGAGCTGATCTAACCTTATACACGATGGGGTGTTGGGAAAAAGCTTCTTGTTAGATGGTGGAACCACTTGTTTGATGGTGGAACCATCATTAGGCCTTGTATATCTCAATTAGAGGTTCTAGAATATGAGTGTTAATTTAATTTTAACAAGGACATCAAGCTTTGAGTGAGAGAAGTTGTGACGTTCTACTTTATTCCCACATATAGACTTGTGGGCTAAAGAATGTTTTTATTGGATTAGATGATCATTTGTTAACATCCATTTGTGTTTGGATCATTGGCAACTTTAACAAAGGTGACTTACAACTCTCTATAGAGTTCAATTCTATGCTCCCAAGTTTTGCTTTGCAGTGGTAGAGCACCCTTGTTGTTGATGGGTAGCTTGATTACATTGGAGACGATTAGTGGGAGGGCTATAATTTGTAGGAATGGCAAGGTGTTAGTACCCACATTTTTGGGTGGCAGGCTGGCAGCAGCAGTAAGTCTTCGTTTTCCTCCATGATGGCTATAGGAATTGGGAAGGAGCAAGGGAGAGAAAGGGAGGTAGAAACTTAGCTAGAGGGAGAGGTTGTTTTAATTAGTAAAATAATAATAATAAATGATATTTTGATCTAAAAAGAGATGCTGGACTTTCCGGTTAGTTGTTCATAGGCCTCTGTCAAATAATTGATGGAGTGATCTCAATGATTTGTAATATCTCATCTAAAACATACTACAACAACAACAATCAAGCTTTATCTCACTACGTGGGGTCAGCTGTATGAATCTTTTTACGTCATTGAGCTCTATCTCCTACTATATCATCATCTATATTTAAATAAATTTTATCTTGTTTTATTGTTGCTAACCATGTCTTTTTTGGTCTTCTTCTTTTTCGTTTGATATGCATGTTTGTATCACATCGCCTAACTAGAGCATTTATTGGCCCTCTAAATACATGCTTGTACCATATTAAACGTGTCTGTAGGAGTTTTTCCTCAATAGATGTAACTTCGACTTTCTCTCTAATGTTCTTATTTCTTATTCTGTTCATCCTCGTATGTCCACACATTCGCCTTAATATCCTCATTTCTTCAACTTTCATCTTTTACTCATGTGCTCTAGTCATAGTCCAACATTCCGATCCATATAATATAACAAATCTAACTGCGGTGTTGTAAAACATTCTTTTAAGTTTTAAAGGTAATTTATGATCATATAAAATACCTGACTCTCTCCTCCATTTTAACCATCTTACTTGTATTTTATGTAAGATAGCTCATCTAAAACATATTCATGAAAATACTCATACCCAATTTAAATCTTCTTGGGTAATTAGTCCAAAGATCCGCATAGAAGTTGTAACATCACAGGTTGAGACTAATTTTATAATTCTTCACATTAGATTTTTTTTTAACTGTACAACCTGAATATTCCTATATGATTTTCCACAGGTTGTAGCAAACTTCAGTGCATCCTGGTGTGGCCCATGCAGAGTGATAGCACCTTTATATGCAGAGTTGTCTGAGAAGTATCCTTCACTGATGTTTTTGACCATAGATGTTGATAAACTAATGGTAATGTCTTCTTTTATTTAAATCTCTTCACAATCCAGTCCATATCTAAATTCTAGTTCACTTTTATAATTCTTACTTCTTGAGAGGGCTGGCACATTGTGCTGGCATAAGGTCGTTATCCTTGTTGCTTCCTGCTAATTCATCCTCGTTTCCTTTGGTGTGGCGTTGCCATCCTTGGTTGCTTGAATTATTCATTTCGATAATCCTGTGCTTGTGTGAATTATCAGTCCACTTATTGTTGTTCTAGCATCATTTCCTCGAGAAAACTGGCACATTGTGATTGTCATTACCCTTGTTGCTTCCTGCTAAATCATCCTCATCTCCTTAGTTATGGTGTGCCATCTTTATGGTTGTTTGAATTACTATTAGAGAATAGAGATATCTGTTACTCAAGGTGGTGAAGATAGTATGTTATAGATAATCACATCAAACTCTAGGTGAAAATGGTGAATCAGTTTGTGTCAATATGTTGAAAGGCTGAATTAACTTGTAGTTTTGGCAGGGACTTTGTTTTATATAAATTGCAATTCAGGTTTCCTAGATAAGTTCATAATAAGTTTTTTTTAAGATTTGAGTTTTGAATTTGTCCTTATGTTATTTCCTGTGTCTTGGTATCATAGTGTCCATACCTCCTTTGGTTAGTGCAATCCATTAACACTGCCAGATTGAAAATTGCTCCCACTCAGTGTTCTGCTAGATGATTCTCTGAAGAAGCTTGTACACAATTAATCTTGCAGTACCAATTTCAGATTCTCAGAACATTCTTAGTTGCATAAATTTTTGTCAGTTTTCTAAATTGGTCATGAACTGGTGATAAAGATTAGTAGAGCTTCTAAATGCTAAGGTTGCAAGTGTTAGGCTTTTAGCTCATTGAAACTGCTAAGATGTTTTTCTCGTAGTTATCTATGCAAAGTTTTGGAAGAGAAAAATACCCACCATTGATTTAAGATGTACAGTGTTATTGCTAAAATAACTCCAAGCACAGGCAGCACAGCAGTACCAGTTATATTTAAATAGCTTTTCACATGACAATATGGAAAACCAGATGCAGCCCAGAATATCTTCTTAACTTTCATCTCATTATCTCTTTTCCTGGACCCAATTTAAGTTGGAATTTACTTAGAACCGTGTATATTTATAACAGGTCAATATTTTTCTGCGATTTGCTTAATTTAGAATATAAATGCCAAGGTAAATCGTTTGACCGTGCAATATGATTAGCAACAAAGCTTGCGAATCAAACATTATAAATAGGGTGGGTTTTGAGCTTATGAATTATCTTTTAGGAATTTAGTTCCATAGATTATACATGATAAACACTTTTCAGGAATTTAGCTCCTCATGGGACATCCGAGCAACGCCAACATTCTTCTTTCTGAAAGACGGGGAGCTAACCGATAAACTTATCGGTGCTAATAAATCTGAGCTAGAGAAAAAGATAACTACCTTTGCTGATTCCTCAACTCAGTGCTCCAAGGGCACAGCTCTATGATGAGAAAGCATTGTACCTTTCGCTCTCAAAACGAAGGTTGGATTGCTTGATTTCACAGGAAAACACCATTGCCAAGGCTCACGCAGTCTGTTTACTACTTTCTAGTACTGGAGAAACTTGTTCAAGTCTATACAAACACTGTAATTCTTTTGATGTCTGTGCTGAATATAGACAGTAGTCACAGTATGTTGTAGAAGTGGTGCACGCGTATTCCACTATGAAATGGCGGTATTCGTACCATTTTGTGTATGTCAGGAATTTTAACTAAGGAAACGAGGCATTGAATTAGTGACCCAATATTATTCTGCGTTCACCATTTGTACAGTCTCAAGGTTTGTAGTAGTAGAATAGCATGCTCTAAATTATTATTATTATTATTTTGATAATTTAGATGTTTGGAATATTAAAAAGGAAGGAACGAAGTTTTCCATCTAATTAACAGAATAGTTTATCGATAAATTGACGATCTATTATTAGGATAATTTTACATCTAGTAGATAATATCTTAATTCCAAATCTGACTTATCCATCTTTTGCATTAAATTAATAAAGAACAGTCTGGTGTATAAAATTTTTATCGTATGGGATCCAAGAAGGTTCTATTATATATAATTTTATCTTATTTTTTTATAAGGTTGTTTTTTTGAATTCGAACGTAATACTTTCGTTGCAAGTAAATTAATATTTAAAGATTTTTTTTAATTGAGTTAAAAATAATCTTAATCTTATTTTTTATTTTAAAAATCTTTTAGATCAGATAGAGCACGTGGGCAAAGTCATCCATAACCAAGCCTATCCAGCACCTGTTCCTTTGTAGATCATGTTAAATATGACCTAAATAGGGTTTGCCGTTATGACTGATATAGAAATAAAATATTTAAAGAAATAAATAAGAGGATTAGAAATCGAATAGTAATAGAAATGAATATTTTAAAAGTCTACCTCTGAAAAATACTTAAATTAATATAAATAAACAAATAAATAGAAGAAATCTTATCAAATTTATAATAGATTTTTACCAAAAGGCGTACCTTGGATATAGTATTGACCAAAAGGTGTATGGTAGTTATAGAATTACCAAAGGGCGTTGGAAAAAAATATAAAATTTCCCTTTTACCTCTCCCACCAATTGCCACTTTTCAAACACCACTATCAAAGCATCTGAACCACAAATTGATTATAAAATGGAAAAGTAGTTATGATGGACGTGCTATCATCTTCTTCGTCCCTCCATACCTCTTCGTGCTATTATAAATACGAAACCATCAAGAACCTCAAACACTTGACCATACCTCCTCGTTCTATTTTGCTCGATAAAAGAGTGATTAGGGTTTTGGGATATTGTGGTAAAGAGGTAGGTTCAAAAGATAACATCGATCAAGAACGACATCATTTAAGAACATTGCTGGTGAAGGACAAATTTTTTTGAAGAGTGCAAGTAGTTAAAAACACGGATAAAGATATAGCCATGTACGTATAAATATGCTACTGTAATTAGGTTTGTTAGTTAAAAAAAGGGTTAAACTTTTGTAGCACAAGGTGATAATAATAATCGTCTTTTTGGTGTCATTGGTTGTTTAGGGAAGAAATAGTGAACACCACATGAAATTCAATGTACTCCATTAGGTAATCAATTTGTGAGGTGCTTCACTGTGATGATAGATTTCAGCTAGACGTTGTTGGTGCATGTTTGCTTGATATCGTTGGTATTGACACGTTGGGACTGATATGTTTGATTAAAACCCATATAAAGTGTTGTGAATTTTTGGCGATGCAAGGAGTGAAATTGTGCTAAGAAATGTTTATTAGGGCTCTGAGTGGTGCTACAACGTTATGAGAAAGATGATTATATGCAAGTCTGATGTGCAATAAAATCAGGCCCACGTTGGGCCTGATAGGGAAACTTATTAGGCCCAACATTGGGCTTGAAATGTGATAATATCAGGCACTATGTGATCTTTGTTTATTTAGGGTTTTCACCATATATACCTTTTCCTCGCTAAACCATTCCTAGTAGTTGAAAAATTTTCTAAATAAAAAAAATTCTAGGTCTATGTGTTGGATTGTGTGAAAATCACTTATAAAATATGTAAATCTAGTATGTACTCCATAAAAATCATTACTTGTTCTTTGAATTACAACATCATTTGATTATGTAGTTATAATTTTACTAAAATAGTTTTTAATTTATTTATCAGGGATGATCATATTGATGAAGAAATTCTCTTTGAGATATGGAGTATGCTTGATGTAAATTCTTGCGTCCGACATGAAGATAATGTAGGAGAAATATCCAGAACAAATATTTCATCGTCTTCTGAGTATAGTGGTGTGCGAAACACAAATACAAATACAAGCAATTTCACATTTGATTTAGTCACGGAAGAGTATACCAGCGGAAGAATACATCGAGGGACGAGAAGCCGGGGAGGAAGGTTGCTCGAGGAGAAGGACGGAACATAGGTTCGGGTGAGCCCTATTTTGGATGTCCGAAATCACCCAAGCGATCGGAAACTAACGGAGCCGACCGGAGCTAACTGAGCCAACCGGAGCAAAAGAGGCTAACTGATTCAGCACATGGAAGGCGCCCTGGAAGGTGCCCTTAGGAAGGTTGAAGGCACAGCCAGGCTGAAGGTGCTTTCAAGGTCAGTCAACGACCTTTT
>JBBPFQ010000107.1:783658-793840 GCA_037974815.1 Kaempferia elegans | reverse complement strand
TTCATCTAGACAAAACAAGGTAAAACCTAGTCCTTTCCATTAAAGTAAACAGTAAAAACAAATACTTAATCTCCCATGTTAAAATACTTGGCTTGTGCAGGACTATTCTGAGAGAAGATTTGCCAAGAGATGTACTAGTTTCTTAAACATGAGATAGAGTAATAACTTCTCAAATCAACACCAAAACCATCCCTATCGAAGCAACTTATCTAAAATGAATAAACTAATACATAGCATTTTTTGCATACTCATATTCCTCGGGCATGTTTTTCTTTATTTCTTCGTAAGTCATTCCATCACATACTCCAGCATTTATCTCTTCAAGAGCACGCCATTGTATCTATCAATATTAATCATGACATTATAATGACAAAATTCAACTGATCAAAAATGAAAGAATATCAAAATTGAAATCTCAGTGCCAATAGCCCATACCTTTGGAAAACCAACAATCGCACTTGCAGTTAAAATCGTTCTTTGGAGTGTGCTAGTCCATATCTGAGATAATCAATGGAAAGTAAAACTAGTACGAGGAATAAAAATACAAGTTACAAGCTAAGTGATGTGCTCAGTGATCCATGCAACATGTAAAAAGAGATCACAACAAAAATTAAGCTCAAAGGGAACGTCTATTATAAGATGAAGATTACTATTAAAGATATCAGGTCTCTTTGGTACTACGAGTAGGTGATTTAGTTGACCATTTTTCTAGAAGAGTTTTCCAAAAAGTATTCCTTTCAACGATAGACTAAGCCAGCCTCCCCTCATCTTCTATCCTTCTAACTCATTTGCCTTCTGCTAGTAGTCTCTCCACATGCAGATAGTCCTTTTGCTCATCTTCAACTGCCCCATCATTGTTTCATCAATCAGTGCACCAAACTGCCACACCTACCCGTCCAACACTACCGCCAATCCAAACTTCAACCAAGGTGCCAACTTCACCTTCATCACTTCCACCACCTTGTTCACCTTCGTCAATTAGTGCAACCTCATGAAAGGCCTCAAGGTGAACTCGTCCATCCACGAGCATAAATGATGCGAGCTTTCGCAATGTTAAAGTTGCTACGGGATTCAAGCTTGAATAATGGATGAAGATGCTTGCACTTGCAATTATAATATGCCTTCTACTAGATCTGGAAGAGATGGTAGTTTTCTAAAAGAGGCATCAATTGGAGGGTACTAAGGTTGCCGATGATGACTGAGGCTGGTATGCGGCTAGTAGATGAAGTACAATAGTATATATTTTTTAAGATTTATGTTTTTTTCCACTTTTTTTTTTTTACCTTTTCCTTTTAATAATTTTTTTCACTTCTTTTTTTTTCTTCTTTTTCAATCTTCATAATTGTCTCTTTATTTTTATCTACGGATGGAAGTACCTTTCAGCTATTGAAAGAAGGCAATCACGGGATGAGTCATGGATGAGGGGTAACCAATATGAAACCCGAACTACCTAAGTTTCAGCTCTAACATCAATTGACACAAACTAAAATTGAACTCTTAGATCACTTAGAAAACATCAGGATAAAATTGATAAGCAAACGGTAATAAGTATCTCATACAAAAAAAATTATCTTTGTGACACAAAGAATCAAAAAGGATTTTTTTTTTATTAACTGAAATTTTCTCCGTACATGGGATCCTAGCCCTTCTTTATAGAGTAGATTTATTCTTTGTAAAATAATGACTTAATTTATTCCAATAAAAATCTTAATTGAGTTTAATTAAAAAAAAATCTAAACAACTTTTTAAAATTCCCGAACTGTTTTTCTAGAAATATAACAAACTGTAAAATAAATAACTTAAAAGATTTAAAAATTATAACAATTTTAGTCCTAACTGTGCTACAACGTTGAATAATTTTAGTAAATAGGCCTACGCAAGCAGAATTTATTTCACCTAAATCAACTTTACCAATATATATATTAGTGGTAAATTTTATCACTCGTAATACAGAAGTTAACTAGAAAACAACCTGAGGTGTTTTACAGGACTTGAAATATTAGACAAGAATGCTAGAACAAACATGAATTGTTTATTAATAATGCCAAACAAAATGAGTTCTTACAGAGGCTGTCTTCTCAGATTTCAGTCTCTTCTCGACAAAGTTTGCAAGTTTCTTCGCATAAAGTTCCCCAGCTTCACTGCCCCCCAAATTGAAAGATGTCAAACTCTTATGCACATGGATAATTGGAGTTAATTTCTAAGACAACAAGTATAGAAAGAATGTGAAGCAATTATCCTGAATCGTGCAGGCTGACACTACAGCTCATTTTACAAATTTTCCCTAGTGAATTGAGAAAAGACTAGATGCATGGTTGGGCAAGTCTTGATAGTTGGACATTTGGCAAACTACAAAATGACCTTAGGCATTGCAAAAAGTAGGATAAATTTTTAATGCAATGGTTCCTATCGAGGCTATTATGATATAATTATGTGAATTAAACCATTGTTATTTCCTTGTACATAAATAATGAGATACAAACAACTCCATCTTTCACCAGAAAAGGACATTTCGAAATTAAGTCAACTTAAGACAGACACTTTAAAGAAGACAATTATCTAAGATGTATGGATTCATAAAATGAAATACACTTTAAGACTGTCAACTTAAGACGAAATAATTACAATATATCTTGCAAAGATGAAGATATCTAACCTCAAAACGGCATCACCGCCGATTCTTCCTCTAACATTGTTTCGACTTTCACCATGCCGAGTGAGAAAAATAGGACGCGGCGTTAGATGAGTGTTTACCTGCAATGTAAACCCAAATAGCATGAATGCCAAATGTTTTTGCCAAAGAATCTGTTTCTAGTATATCTAACCAATCGTTCTGAGAAACAATAGTTTTTTTCTAATATAACATATACGATCCTCCATTTATCAGATAAATTTCCAATATCTCTCAACAATCATCGATTCCTCTGATCGATGAGAGAAGAATGTGTCTCCAATCTCATAATCAGGACAATACAATTCAGTGATGAACATTTTCCAAATTCACAGAAATCAATGTTTTTCTACTAATTTTAAGTTAGATAGCCATTAATAAACAGTTTCATCAACTCAAAGTTAGAAAATGTAATCATTGCAAACATATCAAAGGGCTTCATGTAGGATGAAAGAGTAGAAAACTTAGTTCTTTCTATGGATACATTTTAGTAAAACTGCAGACTAGAATATAACATGAGGGAGCAGAAAATTTAAAAGTTCTACAAGATTGTCTTTGAAATGTTTACCAAGAAGAAGACTATTCTTCCAGGTAGATAACCGCTGATATTGTTAACCTGAATAGAACAATGAAGTCATGGGTAAGTGAAGAAATCATCAAAAACTAAAACAAACCTTTGGAAAGTGCAAAAAGAAAACATTGATAATTAATACTGAGGAAGCACATTCAGCATGCATAAACATGACAAAATGCTAACAAGTGGGCCATTCGCCAAATACCAATGTCATTAGAAAGGCCTAAAGTAATAATTTGTCAAGTAGCAAGAAGCAAATTCTGGAATTTGTTAAATGTAACTGAGGCATGTTCAAGTGCACCTTGAGGTAAGGGTTTCAAATGCCTAACATTAATATGACCAATATTGACCAGTTGACGAGGAACCATCACACAAACTACCCATTTTCTGATGTCCATGTGGCTAGAATGCATAACTTTTTCATGAGGTGTGTATCACTCACACCAAGTAGGACAAACCTACAACCAACCTTCGATTCTACTAATCCTACAAACAACATTCCTCTCAGCCTGCTTCCCCTTTAGCTGCTTGAATCTCTCTCTCAATTTTCAAATATTTTGCTATATTAATTCTTCTATGACACCAAACTTAATGGAGAAGAACTGCCACAATTGTGCAAATCCCTAGCATAGATGCACATGGATTCTAGACCAATAAGCAAATAAGCGGGTTCATAAGCTCAGATGGATGTGTTATTATTAATGGCTAGTGGTTAGGCCTGATAAGATAATGAGTAAATTCTCATCTCTAAGCAGATTGTCTTAGGTTGACTTTCTTGGTAAATCTCAATAGTTGTTTGTGGATCTTGATCTGAGTCAGCCAATTATGCATATAGTGATTGATGGTGATAATCCTTGGAAGGAGCATATATTACTTTGTGTTTTGTTGATCTCAGTGAAAGTAGTAACGAATGGAATGTGATACTTCAGAAAAGCCATAATCCTCATATGCTATGTAATTGGTGGAGGGCATTTCAGTATCTTTATGGTATGAGCAACTCATACATGAACCAACATTAGCCTTAAAGCCTTTACGTATATGCATGACTATGAAATGGCAATTGACAAGTGCCAATTGCCATGGCACCTTGCTACTCAAAGATCTGCTCAATTCCAACTTTTCAAGCATAGATAAGAGGGCATGCATATGCGTCGAAGTCTATCAGACATTGATGTGATTTGTCTTCTGGTAAAACAGTCCCTTAAAGGAATGAAGCTCAGGTGAGGGAAATAATTCTGCATCCAACTATTAAAATAAAGAAGAAATGAACTTACTTGTATCTGCCCTCCTTGTCCATTGGCCATGTCAATCATTTTGATATAAGAACCCTCTTCCACCGGCTCATATACCTAGAAAGGAACATATATTTTTCACGAGCAACTGAATATGCACATGATAATATATGCATGTAGAACAAGTGAGTTCTGTTTAAAACCTTTTCATAATTGTCTAAGCGCTCTTTAAAATCTCTCATTCCAGCTTCGAAGTCTATTCTGTAGAATAATGACTGATTCTCATCATGGCTTATGAACATAAGGTTCAGTAAAGTTACAAAATATACTACTTACTCTTCTGCATAATCAGGACTTTGTTGAATTTTCAACCGTATATTGCTTTCTATTATGCGCTCATCATTGCATATTGTTTCCAGAAATATGATCTACAAAGTCAGATAAGCATCCAGGAAAAAAGGAACAAAAAGAATGGACAATTCGAGGCAATTAACAGGTCAATGTGAAACAATAAGGGAAGTTAGGAAAAAAATTTAAACTTTTCAATTTCAGGAGTGCATGTGATAAATCAAATGAGGGACCAAGAAGTTTCAAGTTTTATCCCATCATGATAGTTACAAATGCACTCTCATAACAGTTACTTTCTGAGATCCATTGAATCAGAAATAACTCAAGTTGGGATATTAATCAACTAAATTGATTCTTCATTTTAAAAGTAGGAATATTTAAGAAAAAATGCCAAAATATGCAACTGAATCTGATTCTTGTAAATACCTTGCATTTTCCTGCAGCCATTTTCATGAGCATATTCCTACGTTTTCTGCTGCTATTTGTGGCATCAAAAATACCAACCTATGAAGCACCAGAAAGAGAATGAATTATGGAATTGCCTCTTTTATCACAACAATGATTAGAATTTTACCTGACCTCCTTCCTGCATCCACACTATCATATCATCCATAGCCAAAGCTGCAACCTAAATATTGAAGATGAGTATAATAAGTGTGCTCCAAATCATTTTTGTCCAGGAAAATGCTGAGCAAAATACATTTTAAAATCTGTTTCAGAAGGAAAACCATATAATAGAAGTAGAAAACTAGAAATGCAACTGAAAAGTATGTATAGACATAAGATATTTATTTATAGGCATTCCCAAATGTAGCTGGAACCCGAGAAAGAAAAACCGAATGAGACAAACTGACATAGATTTAGCACTTGTGTGACTCAGTCAAAAGTAAACAAACAGCAACTGTAATGTAGTGCTTATTCCTAACCTCATTGCGTGCTTCCATACCTTCTGGATTGTCCCCACGAAAAAAATCAGCTGACTGCATAATGAAATTTGATTTACTAAGCATTGAAAATAAGAAGAAAATTGAGTATTTGATGAATGCAGAAATATGGAAGAACATTGCAATCTATGTATGTGAGAAAGATAATGGATTTAAACATCAAAGTAAGATGTTTGTAAATTCTATTTCAATGTATGTAAAATAAAACCCTACATGTGCTTATAGTCTGTGTCATAAATGACTCAATCAACACTGACCATAAAAGAAAAAACAACAACTCACTAATATACCTGATTTGTCCCAAGCTTAAGACGGCGATACTGTTAGTCAATGCGCATGCAAAAGAAAAGCAGGTTAGTGTTTTACTGGATGAAATCAGGTAACAAAACTTCAGTTTAACCAATTTGACTATGTCATGAAGGCAAAACCAAGAAAATTCAATCTTTACCTTCCCAACATTAAAATGTTTTGTTTCATGGCCTAACCATCTTAAATACCTAGTAAGCTTGGCTGCTGTGAAGGTCTTTCCTCGGGCTGGCAAACCAACCTACAATATCACAAGACAATAATGTACAACAAAGAAGCAGAAAAAAATCCAGAGAAAAGTATCATTCTGTTACCAGGACAATGGCCAACCTACTATCCTCCTCTGATCCAAGCATCTGATCAGCTATAGCTGCAGCTGCAACTGCTCCAGCAGCTGCTGGCATTCCCTTCTAGTTAACCAATGAAAAATAAGAAGAAGAAGAATCAGTATGTGGATAATAATCTGAGCTCCTCAACTAAACACAAAAACAGATATGAGAATGTAATAATAAGCACTGTCATATGTCATACTTCTAGAAATCCATAAAAAAAACTAATAACCTATCTAATATGTATTTTTCTACTACTTGAAGGTGCATCATATAGTAATCCAACCCTAAACTGAGTGACACCAAAACGCCAATGTCCTTATAAATTTTTTTTTTCCAAAAATGGTCCAGCCTCTACCCACCCCCAATAGACACTGTTTGTCAGATGGCATAGCCAAAGAAATCAAATAAAACAAGCCATCTATGTGACTTTCTACTATTTAAATGTACTTTATTACAATCCAACTTTGATTTTGCTCATGTCCACACGGAAGTGAGTATTTAGGTACCCAGTTCAGCAATTTTATTTACCATTACCAAAACTCACATCTTGAAGTACACAAGCAAATTTGTTGAAAACATGACAATATTTTGCAGCAGAAAAGTATGTGATTGGTATTTGCAATGAGCACACTAACTAGAGAAACCAGCAGATTAATTAATATTGAAAGAAATTAATTACAAATGTAGAATTCCAACAGTGATTTTCACCAATAAACAGAAGGATTATTTATGCTTGAATAAACCTTTGTTTCACTGTCCAATTTGAGATCAAATGTGAACGTGCCTCCGCTAGCTGATTTAACAAGTCTAGGAGAGCCAACACCCCTATCGACAAAGAGTCCTTTCTGACCATCTTGCTTTGGCACTGGTGACAATGTGCCAACTGACTTTGACTCTATCATACCACGAACTGGAAGAAGTTCAAGAGGATCTGAGATAAAAGTATCCATGTCCTGAGAAAAAAATAAAGGAAAATAATAGAGGGAATGACAGTTATCAATCAAATTAGTAGTAGTCACTGGAAACAAGGTTAACTATATCAGAAGAACAAACGTATTATCAAGCAGACAGAATTAGAAAAAAAAAACAAAATTTAGAAAGATCAAACATAAGGAAAAGATTGATGCCAAGGGAAAACAAATAGATAAATTTCTGTAATAAACTGGTAACTAGATAACTGAGCCTGAACAGGATGTGAGTATCACTTTAAAAACATTTCGCTCCTGCCTTTACAAGAAAGACAGTGCAAGAAATGGTGTGAGCATATATATTCAGGCCAGAAAATGTCTTTATGTTCCTAATGAAAGGATATCTCATTCTCAGAACTACAAAAGGGATGCAAGTCAGTACCTCATTATGGTTAGAGTAATCACCAGCTTTATTTGAGCCATATGAATCACCAGTTGAGGCATCATATTTGGAGAAATTCCTATTAGATAATGATCTTGGTGTCTCTGTCAAATTAGCTGCATAAACAGCATCAACAATGGAAGAGGGCGCTGGAACAACATAGTGTTCTAAATCAAGCTCCAAAGTGGGCGTTGAACCATTCTGGTAGGAAGAATGGATGAGTGTGAAATTGCAGCAAGCATACAAAAATGCTAATCGGTAGTAATCAAGAGAGACAAGGATGAGAACATCAATACGAAACTTAGGGAGGAGATACCTAGTACATAAAATAATATCACCATAAATTAGTATATCTAAAATGAGTAAATTTAAGCAGAAATCTATAAACTTCCAATTATTGAATTTGCAGTTGTTTTTTACCATCTGTAAGTATCACACTAGAGAATCAATATGTAACACATGAAAAATTAGTATCCAGGCTATTTCAAATGTAAAACACTACCCAAAGCCAAAGTCTGGAGAAATATATCTGAAAATTGTTACAAGCAGTTGTCAACAGACACTGACTAGAATCTGAATATCACTATAGGCAGACCATTCTGAATGCTTTACAAACCAACATTAGCATTCTGTAAGACCTCCATAAACCAGTATTAGCATCCTTTAATACCTCCAAAAAAACAGTATTATCTAAACTGAAAGATAACAGAATTGTTATTTAAGGTTATATTACGTTATACAATTATGCAACAGTCACACGTATCAAATCATTATGACCTGAGGTAATAAAAGGACGAAAGTTAATGAAGATCCACGCATATCTAAGCTAGCAGTAGAGAAGCGATTAAAACGCCGTTACTTCCAAAAGTACCTCCGCACCCCTCTCAGGCGCCACGTTGATACTGACATCCGGAATCCCCCGAACTCTCGATGGTTCGATATTTTCCTGATAAGCTCTCCAGCTTGCGGCAAGATCAAAAGGGGACAAAATGTCGACCTTGATGAACACCCTAAACTCGAGCATCTCATCACCGCCAATCTTGAAAAGTGCCGGCCTCGAATCCCCGTCCTCCAACGCCCCTCCCGTGAGAAGCCGGTTCTGCCCCTCCTCCACCACGCACGTCCCTGTGTTGTTCTTGGGCTTCAACAAGAACTTGAAATCTAGCGTCTCTACAAAACACCAACAGCCAGTCGGCTACAATCCAGGACATAGAGCTACAATCTCGCGTTGGATAATCGAGGTTCAAGAACAAAATTATACCGTGATCAGGAGGCACGACGAAGCTGAGTTCCCACATCGAGGCCGATTCCCGCGCCATCGAGAGCTAAGTGGAAATATAATCGTCGAACAACGGGAACTGTCATAAACCGATCAAAGAAGAGGAGATGGGAGAGAAAATGGACACCAAGGTAACAAAGCATACTGCTTTGGCAGCGTCCCAGGAGCCAGTGATGGGGATGGATCCGTAGACGTGCGGGACGAGTTCGCCTCGAACATTGAAGTTCTCCATCTTGAGGGCGACGTAGAGCTGCCCCTCCCGGCCGCCGTGGGCGCAATCGGAGTTCTTGGAGGCTCCAGTTCCCATGGAGGGAAGGGAGGATTGGGTGGTGGAGATTCGGATACGGCAACACGAACGAAGAAGAGATGGAGCGGATGATGCGACAGTGGCAGCAACGAGACGGACACGAGATTTATGCGAGAGTGCCGTTTAATTATACAAACGCGAAGCCTCATTTAAACCACAACAATAGATGGGCCGGCCCTTTATCAGATATGGCCCAGTCCCAGTTAGGCCTATTTTTTTTTTAGTAGTTCCAGCACCGGCCTGTGGAAGTGTTCGAGTGGGGATGGAGACCTACACGTGGCAATTGATGCCTTGAACGGCTCATGAGTAAGACTGAACAATCGGTTTAAATTACACCGATCTAATTGAATCGTTTAAACTTTTTTTAAAAAAATGAACTTACCAAAAATCGGTTAATTTGATTTTTCAATTAAAATAAATAAAATTTTCAGTTTGGTTTTATTTAATTTAGTTTCAATTGATTATAGTTGTCATATGGGTCAACTCGTGGCGGAGCGGATCGACCCATAGCGAGCCAGCCATTTGGCGGGGAGGGGCGGGCTGATCCGATATCTTAGTGAGTTGGGAAATCCCCAACCCAACTCAACCCAATCTAAGGCAGGTTGCAGGTTAGGCGAACCTACCCGCGGACTCATAAAATTTTTTAAAAAAATAATTTAAAAAAAGTTTTATATCTTTAACGTTTTACTTCGGAAAGGTTTAATTAATCAAATGTATATAGAAATAAGTATTTTAAATATAAATGAGCACAAATAAGTACTTATGTTGGATGAAAAGAAATATTTTCATTTCAAAATCATAATAAAAAAAGATAATAAATTGATTTAAAACTTGACTTA
>JBBPFQ010000107.1:686500-702925 GCA_037974815.1 Kaempferia elegans | reverse complement strand
AGCGTTAAGTGCTTTTCAGGTTGTAGTCTCTACTTTCCATTAGAATATCAAGTTTCCAATTGATAACCAGATCGGTGAGGTAAAAGGAAGTCAATTGGTAGCTCGGAAATGCTATGTGGATGTAATCCGGGTGGATTCTGGAAGACTTGCCGTATCCGTGATGCCCTCTTTCAAGTAACCAAGAAGTCGCCCATAACTTGAACCGAGGAGGGTCATCAGGAAGTACAAATCCACCCCACTCAATCCAGGGGAGTTGTTCGAGTGGCCATTGATCTCGAGTCCCAACTCAAAGCAGAATTGATTGCTTATCTCTTTCGCAATCATGATGTCTTTGCTGGTCATCTAACGATGTTGAGGGAGTCTCCCCTCCGGTGATGGTCCGTCAATTGAATACTATGTCGGGGGCTCGACCTGTTTGTAGAGGAAACATCAATTCTCACCAGACCTGAGCCAAGTAATTCAAGTTGAGGTGGATAAATTGTTGGGAGTCGGGTACATACGAGAGGTGCAATTCCCGACTTGGATATCCAATGTGGTGTTAGTTTCTAAGCTAGGAGGCAAGTGGCGGGTTTGCATTGATTTCCGCGATCTCAACAAAGCATGCCCAAAGAATTGCTATCCACTTCTTTTGTATCGATCAACTGGTGGACACGACCGTGGGCTGTGAGATTATATGCATGGACACTTACCAAGGGTATCACAAAATCACCCTGGTTTTGGAGCATCAAGAAAAGGTAGTTTCATTACCCCCAATGGAACATTCTGTTACACTGTTATGCTCTTTGGATTGAAGAATGCAGGTGTGATCTATCAACGACTCACAGATCGAGTTTTCAAGCACCATATTGAGAAGAATGTGGGGTATACATGGACGACATCATAACCAAATCAATGCGAGCCGAGACGCTCGTGTCGGATGTTGAGGAAACCTATGACACCTGTAGACAATATGGCCTCCAAGTAAACCCTCACAAGTGTTTGTGCGGGTCAAAAAGTGGGAAGTTCCTCGGACATTTTGTCACCGAGCGAGGGATTGAGGCTAACCCAAAGCTGGTCAAAGTTTACCTTTCTTCAAAGTGTTAAGGAAAGCAGCCAAGTTTGAATGCGATGACAAATGTGATCAGGCTTTTGTCGAGTTGAAGGAATACTTGTCGCAACTCCCCCACCTTTCCAAGCCAGTAGCGGGAGAAATGTTGTGGGTTTATCTGTCAGCCTCCGATGGAGCGATCGCCGCAGTCTTGTTAAGACATGAGGATAAGGTACAATACCGTATATACTTTTTTGGTCACCTGAAGTTTTAGTTTTTTTACATCTCCTTATTGCCTCTTCTTCCCGGACTCTAGCTCCTTGGTTTGGGCCTCAAGAAGTTTGACCTGCGCCTTCAGTTAGCCCACCTTGTGCTGTGCTCGCAGCATGTCTACCTTCTCCTCATCCACTTGTGAGCAGAGTTGGCGTATTCTTGCTAAAGAGGTGTATGGGTTCTCTTCTAGCTCCCTCAGACGGATTAACTTTTCCTGGGATGCAGAGGCCTCTGCTCTGGAGGCACCTAGTTGAAGCTTCATATCCGCTATCTGAGCTTGCAACTCCCGGCGGCCCTGATACCACTCGGGTAGACACTAGCCGTCGAGACATATGGTCGACCCCGTGTTCAGGAAGTCATCGACCAAGTTCCTGTAGGAGAGGCTCTCTGCCGCAGCCTCACCATCTGCCCACCGCTTCGCCATGGGGCCAATGAAGGTCACCGACCATTGGAAGTCCTCAAAGGCCTTCTATCTTGAGGTCTCCTACCTCGGTATGCATGATGTCTTCAGCTAAGGGGGACGACATAAGCCTGACAATGGGGCGGGAAGTGCTGGCACCCGGATCTCCCCGTCGGAAAAGGGAGGAAGGGACGTCGACGGCGAGAGAACTGATAGGGTGGAGGTGTGGCCGCAACGATACCCCAAGGACGCAATCTTGAGTGGCGTGAGTCGTGACGAGGGGCCAATGGGTAACCACTCGACTCGGGAAGTCTGGGAAGTAGGGGAAGATAAAGCCAGAGGGGAAGAGCATTGAGCAGCTCTGGGAGAACGATGTCTCTTCCATGTCAGTCGCAGAGGGGTCCCGACTCTCTTGAAGGCGCAGACTCAATGACTACTAGGGCGACCACCACTTCTCTTGGAGTTGGCCGCAGTAAAGATGCTTCCCCCTCTAGAGGTGACAAGGCAAGGGTCATTAGGGTCGGAGGGGAGGATTCCGAAGGAGTCGGAGCGATTGCAACACCCACAGGGGCCTCCGCCCTAGTCAAATCATTAATCTCGACCCCACAAGACTCCAACTCAGCATCAGTCATCAGAAGAGTGCCCTCGAAAGTTGCTTTCAATATCGTGGAGTCTCCAACAGGAGATTTATAGTTAGAAAAGAAAATTCAAGGAAAAGGGTAGGGGTGTACCGAAAGTCGAAGGGGAGTAGGGCTTAGCCCAAACATATGAAGCAACTCTTCCTCGAGCAAAGAAGTGATGTCAAACTTTACATCTTGAAGCTGTTCAGACGCACGATAGTAGCCTCGTACTAAATGGTTGTCTTTTAATGAAGGAGGTGCTGGCAGATCCTGTTGCCCATGGTTGGACCAAGATACCGGAATAGGAGGTTGAACGTAGAAGAATTGAGGTTTCCACCCCTTATGGGATGAGGGAAGTCCCTTTAGTAGGCCATGGTCAACCCTAGAAGAGAAAAAGAATACCCCATTTCTAGCTTCTTTGGGTAGAAGAAGCAGTGGAAAAAGTGAGTGCTCAAGGGAAGGCGATACAGATGGAACAAGATAATCACTCCGGTCAAAATACGGAAGGAGTTACGTCCTAACTGGGACAAAGGAATATGGAAATACTCGGATACTTCAAGGAAAAAAAGGATGAATGGGAAAGCGCAACTTGCTTATCAAATGACTGTGGAAGAAGTAATACATTCTGGAGGTGGGCGATCTGGATGGTCATTACCATTAGGAAGTAGTAGGGCATTAGTAAGCTGGAATCCCATAGACATCCCTCATTCAGGTTAAGGATGCAGTACTAAACCTGGACTCTATAGAGCGATACCAGGAAATCGACTAGGAAGATTGGGCAGCCGTCACGAAACTAACCTTAGGACGATAGTGCAGGCAAAGAAAACTTACTTCGGCGAAAAGCCACGATGACCTTAGAGTAGAAGTGGAGACTAAGGTCGGCGTAGGCGAAATCAGGATTACATAAAATGATAAAGGCCCTTCGGCTCTATTTATGCAGAAGAGTGTTTAACCAGATCCTTTGGATTGGACGGACTTATATGAAAGGTTGACCAAGAAAATACTAGGGTTGTCTAAGGAATGAAGGGATAAATGAACCTTTGAGAGAGGATATTCTATGTATTTCATCCTAAGCTAGTTCCTACCCCATTCTTTCTCTTAACTGCTGTATTCTATTTGTTTTGCTTGGGATTATTAGTGACTTTTGAGGATGAATGTCTATCTGGTATCTTTCTTATGGTTGAAGAATGATTATCATGTTTAATCACAAATTTCTGCAAGTTATTTCATTCTGAGTCAACCCTGAGCGCACACAATTGAATATCTCTTCTTTCTTGTAATTCTCTACCATTCTTTTTGGCTTGATTACTTGTTCAGCAATACTTTTAGGATGCGGATTCAACTTTTTTTAAGAATCTTTACTGCTAACTAGTTGTTTATCTAATAACATATTCGTCCTGTAAAAGTACGTGATCTCTAATCATTAACAAAGAGGCTCCTTTGCTTAATGTACAGGGCAGACTGACTATTCTGAAGCAATTGAGGAACAATATGACGTCATTGTAGTAGGGGGAGGGCATGCAGGCTGTGAAGCTGCACTTGCATCTGCTCGACTTGGTGCACGGACTTTACTTCTTACTCTCAACATTGATCGCATCGCATGGCAGGTCTGTTTTGTTGTACTCTTGACCTCTCATTGTTGCTTTAATTGTGTTTACATTCAGTAGTCAACTGCCAAATTGTGGTATTTTTGTTACTTGTTAACATGTTATTTTCTCCATTGCCTCAAAACATGTAATATTGCCCAAGTTCATAGATTTTCTGGGCATATTGAATTAACATGAGAGAAAAACATAATTTTTCTACAATTTCTTCAGTTTATATCTTTAAGAAATAACTTTATTCCTTTTTCATACTTTTGATAGATTGATAATGGGTTGCATCTTTTATAAATACCATTTTCTAGCTGTTTTGAACTTATAACTATTGTAATTACTGTTAATCATGTTTAGAGTCATCCTCATGATTTTAATTGGTTATTCTCACATTAGGTATTCAATTATAGGGTATTGTGTTTGAGTCCTACATTTGTATAGTGTGATAGTTTTGCTTTATCAGAACAACAATATTTTATCCCTTTTGACTTCACATTAGACTGGGATCTTCTTGTAGAGTTGTAGGATTATGTTTTTTTTTTCTTCCTTAATCTCAGGATGGAGAGGTTGTGAGTTTCATAATATGGTGTGGCTTCCCATTCCTCCACGACTACCAAAAAACCATATTACTTCTCTATTACACACTTTTTCTCTTCTTAGACATTGAGGTGTGTGAAAAGATAGATAAAACAGGGTAGCAATTTTGAAAAGGAGGCAGTTAGATCAAATAAAGACTAATATTGCGAGAGAAAATGTGTATAAGTTCAACGTCAGTCCCTTGTCTCAAGAGTAATTGCTAGAACCTTAATCTATCTATTCAATCGGTAATCTCACACAAGTTGCCATTTTTTCCTCACAAACTTCAAAATCTTGCAGTATCTTCGGTTTTAGGGGAATTTAAGGAAGAAGATTATATCAAGTTGTTTGAAGATTGTCACTAACTTCATCTTTTTAAGATATCTCTCTTAAGATTGTTGTGAACTATAATTAAAAAAAAAACAGCCCGGTGCACGAAGTTCCTGCTAATGCATGGCTTGTCGGACCACATTGCGTATATTGTACGCAGCTTTACCTTGCATTCTGCAAGAGACTTTTCTGCAACTCAAACCTATGACCTCAAGGTCATATAGCAGCAATTTTACTGTTACGCCAAAGCTCTCCTTCTGTTGTGAACTACAATTCAGCCTTCATTTCAGAGCATTAGATGTCAAGCTTTAAAATCTTGTGGTATCTTCAGTTTGAGGGGAATTTAAGGATAAAGATAAATCAAGTTGTTTGAAGATTGTTCACTAACTTCATCTTTTGAATACCTCTCTAGAAGATTGTTGTGAACTACAATTCAGCCTTTATTTCAGAGCATTGATTGTCAAGGTTCTCAGCCACTATACTATTGTCGTGTTGATGTCTTTATCATAGTTGAGTGTCCTGTTTTCCCCCTCTTTTTGTGAGATCAGTTTTACTTCATGGAATAAGAAGGGCATGGATAATATCTGATGTCAACTTGCAGATGAGCATTAGAATATTAGAAATTTAGAATTAATTTTGAGAACGGTTAAAGTCGCAATTGCATGTTGATAATAATTCTCTCTTAAATACCACAAGACAATATTTAACCCCTACTCTAGACAATTTTGTATGCCCTGAAGTTTCCATATTCAATACTGCTGGTAAATTGAATAATCTGATGTACTTCATCCTGGAGAATGTTTTCAGACTAATAGATTTTCCCTTTATCTGCTACACGTCTAGTTCACGAAATATCAAATAATCTGTGATAGAAATGTACTAGAGAAATGGTAAGTGCAAGGTTATGCCATATTTTTATGATACATTTTTTAATTCAGGTAGTAGTTATTGTTAAATAGTGCATAATTACCTAGATATCTTGTAGAATCTGTTTCTGAGATGAGGATTTGTTTTCTACTATGTTGTACACTAATATTCTTTTTTCCTTGGATTTGCTAGATATATTATAAGGATTTTAGCATATGAGTGGTTATGTGGTCTATTTATTGCCTTTTCATGTGAAAACACATTTTCTGGCATATGATAATTTCATTGAATTGCCGTAGCATAAAAGCTTATACTTTTAGGAAGCTGTGTCCTGATTGTTCCTCTTTAGGTCTAATTTCATTTAACTAGATAAGCAACATTTGATGGATGCCTTTTTTACTTTTTGGGGTCAAATTATGTAATTGGGCTTAAAGCATGTTCTCATACTTTTTAAATTATCATTTCTTGACACAGCCATGCAATCCAGCAGTTGGTGGTCCTGCAAAATCTCAGTTGGTACATGAAGTGGATGCTCTCGGTGGTGAAATAGGGAAAATTGCTGATAGGTAAAGTACCCACCACAATCGACTTTAACATGTTTCTAGTGTTCTTTTAGACTACATATTTGTTTCACTTGTATATTGCTGAAGCATATTCTTAAATGCCTGTTCTTCTTTTTCTTTTAATCCTTAGTGAAGAATGCTTGAAAACATTTACAGAACTACTTAAGAAAATATTTTTGGAATGATTTTTTTTAATTGCTGCATAATATACTTAAATCCTAATTTTCCATGGGATTTCACAAACAGAACTAAAGAATAATGTTACTGAAATAATATTAGATGTCTTACGGTAAAAATATCCCCAAATTATAAATTCAGTGTAGCCATATTGTTAATAGTTCCCACAATCTAACCTAGATCTGAAATGTGCCTACATTCTATTGCCGTTCTCTATAAGCCTAGTTGGTTGTTTATGAAAATCGATCATATGCTTCATGAATGTAGCTGCAATATTTGCCTACATAGCCACAGTAAACAATATTCCAACACAACTAAACTTGGTACAAATATGGGCACTAGAAACTTTAGTTGGCATTAGAAGAGCATATCTTTTTTATTATCTTGTCTCTCAAGTGCATGAAGTCTTTTTGCAAGGTTACGCACGCAGGTTAGTTTTTGTCATAGTATATAAAACTTCTAGAAATTCTTGGATATTATACATGAATTTTGTTGACATTTTTTTTACATTCGACATCTAATTCATCTTCATTCTTAATATTAGTAATCAAGATTTATAAACTCACAAAAAGAATCCTCTAGCTTAATGAAGGTCATTTTACCCCTATTGATCATCCTTTTTGGTGCTCACTGTATTTCAATTTTCTCCTCTTTGTAAGATTAGGTCTATCAGCACAGGTTCCATTATGCAAATGGATGTTATTTTGTGTTTATAAAACCACAGCAAATTTCTATGGTAGTTTTGATTATCTAGTACATTGCAGATTTGCTCGATGAATACAATTACTTTCTTTTAGTGCTGGACTATCATTAATTTTGCCCCTTTCCCCTTTATCATGTTATAATGCCAGTTTCATAAGCTGAAATCTGTTTTTTTTTCTTCAAACAGGTGTTATTTACAAAAGCGTGTCCTTAATCGTTCAAAAGGCCCTGCTGTTCGAGCATTGCGTGCTCAAACAGATAAGAGGGAATATGCCATGGAAATGAAAAAAGTTGTTGAAAGGTTCTCTACTTGCTAGACATCTCATACTTCCTTGTGCATGCCCTTGTTAGAGACTATGCAAGTTTCTTTTATTAGGAATGCACATTTTTGAATTTTTGTCCAGAGATTTGGTAGTGAATATAGCTGGACTGATTATTAACCAATATTTCTTGTCCTTTGGAGTTATAATATAGTTCTTAATCCTTTATCTAACTTTGCATTCTTCTTAATTTTTTACATCAGAGAATAGTGTAATAGTTTAGCAGGTAGAAAATATAACCTCAAGAGGATTAAGGTTATGAAACAATATGCTTACTAAAGAAACCTCAAAACTTAATAGTGTAATTGATGATTTAGGCTTCAACTGACTAGCAATTTAGTGCAGAACCTGTGTCGCAGTAAGCTTATTTAAGTTGAACTTGATTAGGTTCATCTTGCTAGATGGATTATTCAATTGAACTGATTAGGGTTCACCTTGCTAGGTTGATTATTCAATTATGTAAATCCTAAACTGTTCTAAAGTTTGCATCCCCTTGTTCATCTAGAATGCATTAAGATGGCATTATTGGTTATAAACACTGCTGCAATAAATTCTAAGTGGCTTTAATTGTTTTACTATTTCAGCTCCCCAAATCTTTTCATTAGAGAAGCTATGGTGATTGATATCTTGGTAGGCAAGAATGACAATGTGGAAGGAGTTTCAACCTTTTTTGGCATGAACTTCTATGCCTCTTCTGTTGTTCTGACAACAGGAACTTTTATGAGCGGTAAGATCTGGGTTGGTAGAAAATCAATGCCTGCAGGACGAGCTGGGGAATCTGCTTCTTATGGACTAACTGAGAGATTGCAGCAGCTAGGATTTGAGACAGACCGACTCAAGACAGGAACTCCGGCACGTGTTGACCGACGTAGTGTTGACTTCTCTGGTTTAGAACCTCAGCATGGAGATGAAGAGGTAATTATTCATAAAAGCTTGTGTTGGTAGTGGACTAGAAAAACTCCGACTTCTATTCCCTTTAAGTTTTATCTATCATATAAGTTTCAGTCAGTTGGAAGATTAACTTTTTCAATGTTATTGGTGGTATAAGTCTTTTGTAATTGAAGAGTATTATTAAATCATTCTGTAATTTTGCCACACTTTTTATGCCATCTTTGCATTGAAATGTATTGGCTGATTTTTAGGGTCACAAGTAGATTTCCTACTGAATAAAAATTATATGGTAAATTGTTTTAAATAATTTCTAGGTTTATCATGACCTAAGTAAGGATATTTTTGGGTTTAAACTTCTTGTTTTCCCAATTACATATTTGGTTATTGATGTTTTGTCAAAAAAAAAAAAAAATGATCTTGTAAATTTTAGAACCTATCATTTTGTCAATGTCATCATGACTTGGATCAAGAATGTGGAGAATTTGCTCCGAGTAATGGTGCAATAGTTAGACCCTCCAACGGATAACTAAGAGATCTAAGATTCGAGTTTGAGCTGTGGCGCACTGCAGGAGATTTTTCCTTCCAATGAGAAGCAGACCTAGGAATGTTGGCCGTCTGGATGATCCTTCGTGAGCGCTTCCTGATTTACCTAAGTCGTCGATGGGAAACTTCCATGGGGCTGCATCGGTCTCTCAGAATTAACCGGTTCAAAGAGTTGGATACCTGGTACCAACTTAAAAAAAATATGGAGAATTTATTCTTTGCATTTTACCACTGATTTTATATTATTTTTTCCATTGAAGTTAACTATTTGACGTGGCAAAAGGCGATTCGCTCTCCCCATCACCCTCGCCAACCCATCCCTATGATAACACGAATGAGGTAAATCACGAGTAACTACTAGCCATTGGTGCAGTGACTAAGGCATGGGGGAAGGCTTGCTCGGACGAGCCGAGTTTCAACCCCATGAGCTAATGTGACAACACCTCATGCCTCAACCACCACACCGCCCTAAGTGAACCTGAAGTCAACTTTTTGAGAACTTGGAATATGTATCATTTTAGTACAGATACATAGTGATATCACAACCAAATTTTTGGTTGACTTTGCTCTATTTACCCTCCATTAGTGTACTAACTATCCTGCAATATTTACATAATTGTGTTTTATAGCTGTGCACACAACACAAACTATGTTGAATAAGCTTCTCTAAAAAAAAGGACAACACGGTGTACAAAGCTCCCACCATGCGGGGTCCCGGGGAAGAATCCGTTGTACGCAGCCTTACCCTGCTTTTTTGGGAGAGACTGTTTTCAAGATTTGAACTCGTGACCTTTATGTCACAAAGCAACAACTTGACCGTTGGACCAAGGCTCCCTTTCAATAAGCTTCTGTAAAATGACATAATAAATTAATTATCTTAATTTGATCCATTTTCTTCTCAGGATCTGACTAATTTAAATTATCAGATTTGGAACAATTTACTTGGAAGGGATTCCAGACAATAGATTTTGTGTCTGCAAACACACTAGTGTTTAGCTTCAATAGACTATAAAATAACTCAAGATAGATTGAGATGGGTTACACATGTTTAAATGTGGCCAATACCTTCCATAGTTAGATGGGTTGAATCAATTAATGTAATAAAATTGATTTTAGTCTTGCATAGAGCTTACTGGAGGGAAACGATTTGGGATAAACAATAGTTGACAATGATGACAACAATGATGTTAGAATCTCAATATATTTAGGAACAAGTGCATATGCAGGTGATTTCTTTACACCATCTTTTGTTATAAACTTATAGGTGTAAATGTGCTTCCTGAACTTACCTTTCTTTCTGGAACAGTTAAGTTGGTTCAGCTTTGATCCTGATTATCACATAGAGCGAGAGCAAATGTGCTGTTATTTGACGCGCACCACAAAAGATACCCATCAGCTTATCATAGATAACTTACATGAAACACCAACTTATGGAGGTTGGGTAGAAGCAAAAGGCCCAAGATACTGTCCATCCATTGAAGATAAGGTATATCACAAGTCATGACAGTTTAGTATCTGGTTTAGGCAAATTTCAATATTACAACTGCTATTTTAACTTATAATTTCGAATCTGATTAAGAATTATTTGTATGTCTCATTGCTTTCTCTCTTAAATAATTGGTAAATTTTTATCAGATTGTCAGATTTCAAGACAAAGATTCCCATCAAATATTTCTTGAACCTGAAGGCCGTACTGTCCCTGATATCTACGTGCAGGTAGCTGTCATTGTATATCACCAAGCTATGGTTTCTATGATAATTCAATTTACAATGAACTCTTCTATCTTCCATAGCCTTATGTTTTCCACCTTTAACATTCCATGAATTGCAAAGATCATCTGGACATTTGCTTTAGCATATCTTATCATGCAACTGTTACATGGTAACTTCACAACTTTCTCAATCTCATCGATTTTTATTCAGATTTATTAGCAGCCCACGCATTATTGATTCATGGGAAACTCTAATCTCTGATCTTTGATTTCTTCACCATTGCTTTAAAACTAACTCATCCAACTTAGCATTCCTTTGGGTTTTGATGTGATTCTTCTTTACTTTAGATAGCACATTTGCTATGTTCTATATCTTAAAGCCTTAAACTGTAATTTTTTCTGTCGCATAGGGGTTTTCTACTGGTTTACCTGAGAGGCTGCAATTAGCACTTTTAAGAACATTACCTGGGCTTGAAAATTGTTTGGTGCTCAGACCAGCATATGCTGTGGAATACGACTACTTTCCTGCCCATCAGTGCTCCAGATCCCTAATGACAAAGAAGATTGAAGGTTTGTTTTTCTCAGGCCAGATTAATGGAACCACAGGCTACGAAGAAGCAGCAGCTCAGGTTACACTCTGCATGGCTAAACACATTTTGTATGAACTTTGTTTCCTTAACCTGGTCATTTATATCCCACACTTCAAAAAAAGTGTATGCACATTTCTGGACACTGTTTTTCTAGCTTCCTATTCAAATGTCATGTGCAGGGACTTGTTTCTGGGATTAATGCTGCGAGACATTCAGATGGAAAATCTGAGATAATTCTTGAGAGAGAAAGTAGCTACATTGGTACCTTAATTGATGATCTTGTGACCAAAGATTTACGAGAGCCTTACCGCATGTTAACAAGGTATGATGCTTATTTTGTGGGTGCACCCTTCTACCTTTATTCCCTTGGATCTTTTCTCAATCAGTAAAATTGTTGGTCAATTTGATAATTAGACTCTTCATCTTCCCTCTTTTCATCTGCCATTCTTCATGTGTAAAATTTTTTAAATAACCGTGTTGAACACCTTGATTTGTAGATGTAACATAGACCTATCTAATCTACATTATTGTATTGGACTATCGAGATAAGCATTTATTTGCTATATTGACTATTGACATTGCTTGTTGTTAGTTAAGTTGGAAACAGGAAAGAAAAGATCACTTATTTTTTATTCTTGAGTTTATATCAAATTTTGCTCTGCATTTCTCTCTGTAGCGTTTATATCTTTATTTTTAAACTTGAAATGAACACAAAGGTTTTATATTGATGGGATTGCCTTTCTTTCATTTGTAACATTCAAAACCAAGATGCTCATCTAGAAAAGTAAAAATTGTAAATTGTAACTGCTGTCAGTTATTTGTTCTCCTTATGAATCTTCCTTCTTCAGCCGTTCAGAGCATCGATTACTTCTTCGCGCTGACAATGCTGATAGCCGGCTGACTTCTTTGGGTCGAGAAATTGGTTTAATAGATGACAGACGTTGGAATATCTACCAGTTAAAGCAAACTCGAATAATGAAGGAGAAGGAGCGTTTGAAATCCGTGCGAATTTCAGGTTAGCTTAACTTGTTTAATTACTTCATGCAAGACTCTTACACTTGGCGTCAGATGCAAGGCTACTTGCATTCTTTGATAGAGACTACTGTTATAGTTCTGTTATAACAGGTGGTAATTTTGCTGCTGACGTTAGTGCCTTATCTGGACAACCGGTTAAAGACTCTTCTACATTGGAAAGCATTCTAAAGAAACCTCATATAGAATACAAAGTTCTCGACAAGCATGGCTACGGTAACCAACTTTTATCCAGGATGGAAAAAGAATGTGTGGAGATTGACATCAAGTACGAGGGCTTCATTGCACGCCAACAGAGTCAGTTGCAACAAGTAAATCTAATCATACCATACACTTCTGCAGATAGCTTAGTCCCTAAATCATATGTCTGTGTTTTGTATGTACATTATTGAAGTTACTTTTTCTGTGTATTCATTTTATTGTTATCGTACCTCAAAAATGATCTATATGAGTCTTGAGACAAATAACAGGGCCATTGATCTATATGACTTCATTGCTTTATTAATATGTATTCCATTTCTTTGAGGCCTGTAGCTTTAGCTAACTAACCAAATAAAGGGCAACCCGATGCATGAAGCTTCCGCCATGCTGGATCCTGGGGAAGGATCCATTGTACGCAGTCTTACCTTTTTTTTTTTTTTTGCAAGAGGCTGTTTTTAGGATTCAAATCCGTGACTTCTAGGTCACAAGACAACAACTTTACCTAATATTGACTAACCAAATCTTGAATTTTTTTCCCCTAGTATTGACTAATAACAAGAGTGCTGGTTTGTTCGTTGTCACCCTTGTTAATTGTTTGAATTGTTTTCTTCAGTTTTTATTTTGTTGTAAATTGTAAGCTGTAAATAGTTTGAAGAACCATAAGCTTGACAGTACCGGGTTTAGTTTTCTTTAGCCTATTTTGTTCCTAGTAACTGCCATATCATTTATGGTTAGATACATTTATGTATTACTTACATTAACTTGTGTTTAGTTAGCTATATGCAAATTCCAGGTTTCTGTTAATGTTCATATGAAGCAATGTGGATCACACCCTATTATTTTCTTAAAATCCAAAAACGAACAAGATACTGGTCTCTGACCTGTACCAAGCAAGATACTGCTTTTACACATGGTATACCACCGTACTAGCAGAATGACTCTTACTTCCCAGCAGATAGCTCAAAGCATAGTGAGTTGCCTGTGGTTTATCTCACTGATTGGTAGTTAATGTCTGTACAGGCCTGTATAGGAATACCATTCTTTAAACCCTGTTTCCAACTCATATATAAGTGGTTTCATAAGCGTTGCAAACATCATAATAGTTTCCATGTTGGATTTTTACGTTTGCCAGTAATATAGTCGAATACTGTTCTAATTTCTAGCTATATAATTGAGGATTTGAAGCACTGATATCAGACTTCTGGAAGTCCCTTTAATTTCTTTTAGCAATACCAATATTGTATTTGATCTGGGGAAAACGTAAACTCCAAAGAACAAAATGACAGCAAGAGATTAAGAACTCCAAATATAAAGGCAAGCCAACGGGTAGAGGCAATCTTTTAGTGCTTGATTAAAAAAACGATCTGTTATACTTATATTGAACAGTTGTGGCTAACTTTTGGACTTTCTAAAACGGGGAGAGAAAACACCATCCAATTCATCAATTTTATTTTGTAAAATAGGTACAACATGAAATATTTTATTAGATTTTTGGCTAACTAGACTTGAGAATTATTTGCTGCCATTATTTCATTTTTCTCCTTTTTTTTTTGTCTAGATCATTAATCAACAACATAGAAAACTGCCAGACGACTTGGATTACTATTCCATGACAACTTTGTCTCTGGAAGCACGGGAGAAGCTATCTAAGGTATGGTAGTTCACACCACTTTATTCTACTTTATATGGTGATTTCTGCATATTACTAATAGCGTGTCTTCATAGAACTCAATGAGGAAATATCCATAATCCCACTCATATACATGAACCTAATGATGGGATAATGACGAGATAAGATTCATAATAGAACCCTAAAACATTGAGCATTTGCCTTGCTGCTGTTGTGATTTTGTGAGATGGTTAATGGAAATTTTGAATTTTATTTTTCCATTTTTTGTAAATTCTGTTAATCTTTGTTGACTTTTTCCCCTGAATGTTTTGAGTTGGACTGGTGACTGTAACTATATCGGGTAAGCTAGTGTTCCTTTGTGGAACAATGGGCATTGGTTTGATTTTTGTTTCTGCAAGACCATATCAGGTATCTTTGTTTTGAACTAGATATATGATTACATCAAAATAAATGCATCTATTAACTTCACACTAACATGCACATATATCACCAATACGATCAGTTCGAATCAATGTTGGATACAAATATATATTAGCTTTCATTGTCACTGTGAGGGCCCTCATACACATGTTCTTGGATTACCTCCAGGTTTCATTTTTCATATAGCTTAATAGCTATTCCAAACTTCTATACACACCCACCCAAATAGAAATATCCCCCAAAGAGTTCTCTCATGTTTGGCCATGGCAGCTGCACCTGGTGTCCACTGGTTTGAATGCAAACTAGTTCGCGTATCTTTTAGAAATTTTTAAACATAAATAAGACCTTTCTGTTGAGATCTAAAACTTATACTGTTAAGTCAAAAGTGTATTTCATTCATCTTCATGTTATATAGTCGATCAATTGAAATACACATGCCTAATTTTCTATGATACAAATGCTTTCAGATCAAGCCCCAAACTCTTGGTCAAGCAAGTAGAGTTGGCGGTGTAAGTCCTGCCGACATCACAGCTCTCCTCATAGTCCTAGAAACTTATCGCAGGAAGGCCAAAGACAGGAAAATGCAAGAGTTAGTTAAATCAGCTAGGGATCACTCTGATGAACCTGAAGCTTCTTTAGCTACTGCTGCACAGGCAGCTGGTGCACAGTAAGAGTTTACGGATGCAAATTTTCCATCGACTCATTTTGTTCTGTTTTTTTTTCCCTCTCATATAGAAGGTTTTTAAGTTCGTTAATGTATCATTCTGCAACTTTTTTAATATTTATCAGTTCAATCTGTCTTGGATGCCACTCTAATGAAAGTTTTTACATGCCATTATCTGTCAGCTTCGGTTTACTTCTAAAACAGTGCAGGTGCGACAAAATTAAGCAGCAGACGAGTGGATGCTTCGTCTTCTTTTAATTCTCTTTTAGTTTCCTGGCAAAACTTCACGCGGCTGATGATGTCGAGAAAGCCAGCGGAGCTTCGCTTTCATGCGAGTTGAGCGACGATTCACCGTCGCTCCTGGCATTCGAGCCTCCATTATCAACCTTCTTGCCCGCCGGTGTGACGGTCGCATTGCCGAATCGCACCTTTCTTGCGCCGCCTGGGGAATTAACCGGCGAGTCATCGGCGGTGGCCGCCGTCGGGGAATTAAGTGCTGAAGCTTTAGCCGCCGGCTGCTTCTCTCCTCCGTTTCTCACCTTGATGGATTGGTATATGCACGTTATGGTCCAAAAGACCCACGGAATGGCCACCAGGATCATCCCTGCGATGGGAAACCAAATCGCGTCCTCTGTTTCCGGCAAGGTGATGTACAGGACGAGGAAGCCTCCGCCGGCGAGGAGGACGAGGAAGAAGAGGCAGGAGATGAGCCAGACGCAGACATTGCTGCTGCGCCTCCCCTCGCCGGGCGTCATCGGAGCTGCAGCGGCCGCTGGGATTTGGTTCCCGCGGCGAATTGCAATTTGATCGATGATGTATCAGATTAGCATCGGAGCTCGTTCTCCGTCGTCGATCGATCGATCTGCTTTCTACATGACCTATTGAGGGAAGCCGGCCTTCTCGTTGGGCGGAGCCGCGGAGGAGTCGATTAAGCGAACTACACGGATTGTGGGTTGTTTAGACGGATGATGGGTTTAAACAGAGCCTCGCGCAAGATAAGGGAAGACAATGGTGCATTATTCTATATCCGGCAAGCTGGTAAATGGACCCCACATGAATAAATTTAATAGTCGTTTGGTATTAATTGACAATGAAATGATAATATATTTAATGGTACGTTTGGTAGACTGTATTCAGCCTTGTAATGTAATCCAGATTACATTACAAGGTTGATTACTTTGTCTGGTATCAACTTAACCCTATAATGTAATATAATCCGGATTAAAAAAGTTAATAAATTTTTATAATCTGGATTACAAAGCAAACACTATGTAATCTGGATTACATTACAA
>JBBPFQ010000107.1:627764-642545 GCA_037974815.1 Kaempferia elegans | reverse complement strand
AATAAAAAAAGTTTAAAAATTAAAAAAAAACAAAATAAAAAAGAAAAAAGAAAAAATTGAAAGAAACATGTAAAAAAGGAAATAAAGGAAAAAAAATAAAATTATGAAATATAAAAAAAAATCTAAATAGATAATCAAAGAGAAAAAATAAGAAAAATAAGAAAAAAAAATTAATTTTAAAAAAAGAAATCATATCTAAACAAGTTTATAAAACAAACAGAGATGACATCCCTAAACTCATTCTCATTCCACCCTACTATTAAACTCATTTTTTTTCCACCCTTCTCAAACCAAACGTTACCTAATATGCCTTACCTTCCAATGTGATCGTAGCCTTTGAAAACCGATTGGACGGTTCGGATCTCGCAATGGTCGACCGTCGGATTGCCAAATAGGTTGTTTCTTTTATTGACTCGGACGCTGCCTATTATTTAATGAATATTCTTTCTTTATTTTAATCTTCGCCGGTCTCAATCTTCTTTTGGTGTTTCGATCGATCGTTCGTCCGTGGTTGCCAAGATTTTGTTTGCGGATATTTGCCCAGAGGAAAGCGGGATTTCCAAACAGGAAGTCGATCTTCTTCTCTTCAAGCCCTTAACTGTGGATCGATCCGGTTTTCTGGATTTTCTATTGATCCAGTGGCGTTTCGAGTTCCAAAATGGGCAAGAATCAGACTTACAAGGCGATGCAGAAGGCGAGGCTGGGTTCGTCCTCTGCTGGGACGGAGAGCGTCGATGACGGAATGGTTTGTACCCTTTCACACCATTCCTTTTGTTTTTCCTGTTCTGTCTACTGGTAAAATAATGACTCTGCTAGAAAATTGTGGTCTTTAGGTTTGTTGCCTGTATTTCATTTTTCTTTTTACTCCCTTGACATTCTGATGCAGCTCAAGTTCACATTCGTTCTGTGAAGTTTAATATTGCTTTATGTTCCTTATTAGTTGATCTAGACAATCAATTATGTTACTATAATCGCATTTAGCACAAAAATTGATTGAAGGGGAATATTGATAAGAAAATTATACTGTTTTTTTTTTTTTGATAACCCAGGTATTCATGGCTAACGGCCTGACTAGTCATGGGGTGGGCAGCCTCCCCCCTGGTTCGTCCACCGGGTAAATCCGAGGGAGGGGATCTTGAACTGGCAATTAGTGTTTTTAATTCCTAAATTAGGGCTAACAATGGGGGTCCGGCTCTGGACCATCCGGATGTGGCGAACCCAGCCCCTTAAGATTTAGTTGCGGTGATTGAGATTTGAGGATCACCATATGCAGTCACAATACATCCATAGGCTTCATTGCAACCATAGGTTTACAACTACAATGATCATTTGTTGTCCTCACTTCTAGGTAATATAAATGTCCTTGTTGGTGATTCTGAGTGTATCTTAGCTCCAACTAAATAGTATTGTATCATAATTGGACCTTGTGAATTTGTGAGATAAGCTGAGGGTGGAGATTGCAATAGAGAAGAAGATGAGAAAAAGATGTAAGAAATATGAGAGAATGAGGAAGGAGTGAGGATTCTATGGCTGAATGGTGGAGGAGGACACTTATATAAGATTTCAGTATTTTAATATATTTAGTTTAAAAATTATTTTGGGTGTATGGTAGGGCATTTATATAAGATTTTAGGATTTTCTAGTATTTTTTAAATTTAAAAGTAGGTTACTTTACACAATTTATTAGAAAAAGCAATTAGGTCGTGGACTTGGTTTGTGCCTAGCATGCGCCCTAGATCAAGCCCGAGCCAAACTAGAGGGTTGGGTCCAGCTCCACTTGGGCTTGTGCCAATTCTCACTGATGAGATGTCACATGTGTCACAACTACAATTTATTTCTGATGCAATATCATTTAGTAAGTCAAACGAAAGGTGTGCAATCAATTTTTAATTTATTTTACTCTGCTAGTTATTTTTGCTGATACAAGCATACCCCTAAATTGTGATGGTTTACCATATTAAAGTCTTCTCCAATTGTTCTTACTAAAAACATAGGACTACAACTTGGTTATTTGTCTTTTAAAACCATTTTTTCCATTTTTTTTCACTGAGTTATTCTTTATTCTTTTTTGAAATTATATTTTTTTTGCTTCTATATATCTTTTTTTTTAGAAATTTCATATACTTTCCCGCGCAAAGAAAAATGTACATATTGATGAGCTACTAGCCTCTTCCATGAACTATAGCTTTGTTAAACAACTGAATTGTCTGTATTGTCTCGTAGTTGTTTCTAGTAATGTTGCTGTTAAGTGTCGCTTTATTGTTATGTTTTCTTCCATATAATTTCATTTAGCGATGTCCTTCAGAGTAACGTGTTGTCTTCTATGTATTTCAATCAAAAGGATTATTTCTAATGAGGACCATCACAGATGGATGGTTCATTTCATTCACCAGAGTGGCATGCTGCTCGTTTAGCCAGCTTAAAAACAGAATGGTGCCCTCGCACTGCCTTGTGGATGGCTCCCTTCTTGTGGCTATCAAACTAACAGAATGGTGCCCTCGCAGTGCGAGGACCTTCTGATCAATGTGAAATTGGTTACCAGCCTTCATCAATTCCAGTGATTTTCATGATTTGAGGTTCATAATAGAATATTTATTTTTCTTAATTTAGCTGCCTAAATTTTGAACCTATTTTTTAATCAAATATAGGTTGTTCTATTAATATTAATTAAGCATGGAACTTATTGATGATGACCATCTATCTCATAAGACCAGATTCTCTTTTCCACATGCTTTACCTATCGAAAGGTAGGTTTGGTAGGCTGTAATCAGCCTTGTAATGTAATCTAAATTACATTACAAGGTTGATTACTTTATTTGATATCAACTTAACTATGTAATGTAATATGAATTATAAAAGTTAATATACTCCATATTACAAAGCAAATACTATGTAATTCGAATTACATTATAACTCAATATTTAATATGGTAAAAATACCCCTAACTTATTTCATCAAAGTACGCTCTCAACAAATTCGTCGACACAACCTCTATCATTGTCGGCCGCTTGCCGCTGCCGGCCGGTAGTTGCCGCCGGCGGCTCACCGTCCGCCACTGGCCGGTAGAGGTCGCAGAATATTTTTGTCATTTTATAATAATACGAATTACATTCTTTATAAAAAATAATGAACATCAATCAAAAAAAAATGTAATCTCCCTTATAATCTAGATTACATTTAATTTTTTTCACCCAACATAGCAATGTAATCTTAATTATATTACAAATTTAATTACATTATAAATTGAATTACATTACAACCTACCAAACTAACAAAAGTCATTTGCAAAGCGATTCATTCTCAACATTTTTTTAATTAATATCCATATTTTTGAAAAAAAAAAAAAATTCAAGCATATCCGATGGAAAATTTTTACGATATTTCTTATTTTTATTAATTTCTAATATTTCCAAATAAAATCTGAGAAGAGAAATATGTGAAATTATTTCGATAAAACAAACAAACGACGGCAGGAATGCACGTCTTCAAACACAAACAGCTGGCGCTGTTATTATTATTAAGTATTAAATTTTTATTAATCTACCTGTGACACGATTAACACCGTCCAACCGAATCCGTCGCTACACGTAGCTTAGACTACGTAGGGAAGCTGTTTCCTGTTTCGAATCTGACAGGCTCCTGACGAACTGCACCCGTTTATTCGCCCTGGTTCTTCCATCGATCGATCGATCGTGATCTTTGGAGACTTCCCATGCCCGAACTGCGTTGCTTGTAGAGGTTTTGCTAAAGGGAAGCGCAATTCCCAAACATCAATTCTATCTACCGTAATCCCGGTTCGGTCTGTACAGAAGAATTCCTATTTTTTTTTCCCCTTGATGTTTTGGAATTTGATTCCTGCGTTGGATCGGATTTTTTCTACTCTTTAATCTTTAATTGGTTTAGATTCATAGTGACTGGAGTCTGGTGGAATAAATCCGTCCTATATTGTTGTAAAAGCCATTATTCTCGATGGCTCCTGCTTACTTGACGACGGAGGAGGTTAGTGATCCGAGATCGTGACTTTGCGCCTTCTGCTCTTGTTTTTTTTCCCGCTAGTGATCCGATTTTTATTTGATTGTGGTGACCCGTTCGAAACTAGGGCTTTTGTTGAGGTCGGAAAACGAAAATAGATTATTCATCCAAATGTTGAAAACTAAGATTTGATTGAACTAGTGAATATTCAAATGTTCTCCTTTTCACTTCTTTCTTTACTTTTCCTAGCGTCTTCTTTTTCAGTTTTGAAAGATGGATCTAAGAGTGGTCCAGTTGACTGACTGATCTAATGTTTGCATTGATTTACGTGTTAATTCATCTTCAAATAGTAACTCCCACAGGGATTCGGCTAGACCGGTAATAAAAATTGTAGTCTGATGCTGGAAACTCTGTTTGCATTATTATTCCTTTGAAATTCAAGACAATCTGCTCTATCGGGATTTCATAGTGATTTTTTACGGCTAAATTTTAGGATATAAAAGCATTGCTGATTTATACACCATGGATGAATGGCCTATTGGGATGATTCTATGTTAATTCCTGTATAACAACGATATAAATGCTTCAACATGTTTAATTATGAGAACATAACATATAGATTCCACTTATATGATAATTTGGATAATGGAAATGCTTGTTTTTCATGATTAACTCAAAATTATATGAAATCTTGTTGATAATAATAAGAACTCTTTGATGTCAAATGGAACCGCACCTGCTTAGATTGAGGATACAAGCTCGAATGGGCAATGCCAACTAGGAAACTTTTTTAAGGCTTAGCCGAATTGTCCTTACAAACTAAATAATAATATATAGCTTTCTTAGAAAGACACAGTGAAACATCTAACAACCCATTGATGGTTAGACTGCATTTTTTTACTTGAAACCTAGTTATCTGTTTCAAAAGTTTAAGAACTGTTTATTGCATTTACCTAATTACATTAGATAGCACTTGCAATATTCTCTTCCTATCAGTGTTTGTTGGCTTGTTTAGGTGTAATGCAATGTACAACTCTCTGATGGGATATCTTTCAGGTAGGAATATTGTAGCACTGATACAGGAACAAAACTGACACTGTTTTTCAACCTTATGTTTTTGAAGGTTCTTAAGAGAGACATTCCATGGGAAACTTACATGTCTGCTAAGCTCATTACTGGTACACATCTTCAGTTATTGAGGCGCTATGACAAAAAATCTGATAGCCAAAAAGCTTCTTTACTTGATGATGTAAGTATCAGTTTGTTTTTCTCCCTTATATTCTTTCACTGGTGACATTTTTTGTGTGTTTGCATTGAAGTTCTATGTTTCACTGTGGACCTCTGACTGTTGTACATTGAATAATTGTTGTTCTCCTTTCCTTTTCATTTATTGACCCATAATTTTATATCCACATATCTAATTGAAATTTGATATTAGTATTGTTCTTTCTTTCTTGTGTATTAAACTACTTCCAGTTATTTTCCAAATCATATCCTGAGTTGGACAAGGTTAAGCTTAGGCTGTTTCCATAGGGCGCAACTTCAGAATTTGCAATATCTATTCATTATTTGCACTTACAAATGAACCTTAAAAGAAAATATATGATTAATTACATATAACATCAATTTAAACCTTCAAATTTTACAGGGCGGACCTGCTTATGTGCAACTATTCACCAACATTTTACGTGACATATCGAAGGAAGAGACAGTGGAGTATGTACTTGCTCTTATTGATGAAATGCTTAGAGGTAAGAGATGGTATATTTTGACCTCTCATGTTAATCATCTTAATAAATTTCCTTCTGTTCTTTGCAGCAAATCCAAAGCGGGTTGGACTTTTTCACCAAGCAAGTGAAGATATTTACCATCCTTTCTTAAGTTATGTTTTTGATAGCATTCTGGTATCACCAGTCCTTGTCTAGGAAAATAGTGATTGATTGCATCTTTTAGGTTGACAGTTGGAACTACTTATATACTTCTGAAATCCTGTTGAATGAATCTTGAGGAACCTTTGATGGAGAAGGAATTCATCTAATTAGTATTTTACAGGATTATTTTATGAATAGTGTCTTTATGTAGTGGTTGTAGTGAGTTCGATGGTGAAAATGTTGTCTGCCATTGCAGTTAATGAACTTTCTTATTTTTTTGTGCAGTTTATATTCATGATATCTCATGTCAATACCGATTAGATTTTAATTAATATGATGCTTCTAGCTTCATTTGCTTTCTTTTATGTCACTGACGATGGTATGCCCAAATGTTTGCAATATTTTCTATTCGTTGAAAACAACTTCACTTCCCATGATCTTCTATTCTTCTATGTGAATGATTATCGTCTTACAGTGCTAATTCTTCTTATGTGAAGATTTATTTTCTTGACTGATATCAATCTTAGTTTATTCACAAACTCATCCAATCTTTCAGATGGCTTGGGGAAGGAAATTGGTTTGTACAAGAGAAGTGTTGTAAAATATTGACTCTTGTTGTAAGGTAAAATCAAACTCCTGTATTGGCACACATACTCTATTAAAAGTTAAGCATCAAGGCATTTAGTTAATTCTCCTTTTAGTATTCGGCCAAAAGCCCGTGATGGCCACATTACAAATGGTGAACCCTCACATTCAAAAAGCAAGTTCTCAACTTTTAATGATGTTTTAAAAGGACAACTTGACTGGCTCTTTTCTCAGGTAAGCTCTCTAGGCTCATTGCAAATCTTCACATGGTTTTGTTTTTGTGTTTGCTTTATAAGCCTCACACATACTTTTTGTTTTGTTTTGTTTTTGAAGTTTTTTTATGTAGTGTAAATATCGACATTTTTTTTAGTTGTCAGACTAATCCTGGGGTGACTGGCCCGGTCTCACGAAAGTTTACTACCGACTACCTAGGTAAATCGGGAAGTGCTCGCTGCTGGTGGTCCATCAGCCCAGCGTTCCAGGCCAATCGCTATTAAGAGAAATTTATCCGTTAATTCGCTGAAACTATGACTCAATCCTTAGATACTTAAAAAACTGAGAAGGCGCCCTGCGGCTGCACCATTGCCGGGGGTAGCATTAGTTTTTCTTAATCCATATAGTTGTTGGTTTGAATGACACTTATGTTGATTAAATCATGTCGATAGATGAATCATGGATATTACAGTGGATAGATCATCTGGCTGTTGTTCCCCTAGAAAAATAATGAGGAACTCAAATGTTCAGCAGGGCATCCATCCTTTGTAGTTATCGTTTGTAGTTATAGTCCTAGAAGTGGTAAGAAGTTTGCCTTCCTCATGTGCCCCTAAAACCTAGAAACCATATCAATGTCGCTCCTACCTCTTGACCGCCGTCCCTTATATTGACGGCTTTGCAACTCAACTCTCCCTATTGCAACCAATGGCTCATCCTGCCTCTCCTTCGACATCATCAGCGCGACACTCTTCCTCCCTGTCAACTGCCATGACCTTGTTGTTACCTCTCTAGTGTCGGCAACTATCCTTTAACACTAAAAAGAAGCTAATCCATGATGCCATGGAGCTCAACGGCCATGAGATCTAGCAAAGGCAACCTTTAAATCATTCAAGCAATGGATACAACAACAACCAAGCCTTATCCAACTAGGTGGGGTCAGTTATATGAATCCTTCTATGCCATTGGGGTGCAAGCGGTGGATATGGAGAAAAAATTGAGTAATTGAAGGGATAAAAGTTTATGAACCAATAAAGAAATTGTAGTGGGTAAACAACTTCATATCTTATATTCTCCGCTATCAGTTTATATTTATAGTGTTGTTTGTTTAACTGATTGAAACATGTTTTCATATCAGTGCTGAAGTAGTGATAACTTGATATTTTATGAGCTTCTGTTTCCCAATTTTGGAACTTCTAATTTATCTGAACTAAGCAAATATTTCAGCTGAAGAATCCATCTCATCCAACTTGTTCTATACCTTTGGCTATAAATTGCCTATCCAATTTGCTGAGAGAACCCTCCGTGAGGGTTTCATTTGTTCAAGCAGATGGTGTTAAATTGCTAGTTCCTTTGATTTCACCGGCATTGAATCAGCAGTCCATCCAGGTCAAGTAATTTTATTTATTTATACTTTTTTTTAAAAATAATCATCTAGATAGTTTGTTGCATTCAACTTGCTGTAGTCGTCTTTTATGCCTTTCTGGTAATTGTTAACAGTTAACTTATACAGCATTTCTTTTTGGTCATTGAATTTAGCAAAATACGAGTTCTTTGGGTATACCCTGACATAACTTTTATGCTAGATACAATTAGCATATTTTATAGTTTATTGCATAGGTTGGTAATATTCATGTAATATTCAATATTTCTTGTGGCATTTTCAACAAATTTGTTGCAACAATTTGTAAAATATTTAACTCAGTTTTTTATTTTTATTTTATCATGTGTGTTCAAGGGTACATGCATAAAAAATCTTCTTTCTATTATATGTATCCAAAAGTGAAATAGTTAACTAAATGGGGGCACTCATCCCATGACTAACTACAACCCTCTTTTGTATAAATAATTCATCATTTTCAAATGTTTTCACCCTCACTTGGTTGAGGCCCGAGTGTTTAGGTGATGTTGGATGAGGAGGGATACCTATGACCATGATTTAACTTCTCGATATTGTGCTAATACCAGTCCTTTGTTTCATTATTGCAATATTGGGTAAATACATTTTGATGCATGCTATGAGTGTATGCAATAACGCTAACTGCAATAATGCTAACTGTCTCTATTTTGACCCAGAATTTTTTTTTATCTTGGACAAAGGAAAATTGTTATAGGTTTAGCTTAAACAAAGGAAATGTAAAAAGGGAATGCTTTTCTTGTTTTCTTTCTCGATTAGATTGTCTTGATCGATATGGTGTAGGATTACTTTGAGCTGAAATGGCCAATTTGGTTTATCCCACAGGTTAAGGCTCATTATTACAATTTAAATGTGCACTGTTTTTTCTGCCAATGCAATCAACCTATGCTCTTTGTATGTTAGATACTGAAGTCAATGTTTGTGTTTGCAGCTTCTTTATGAAACTTGCCTTTGTATTTGGCTCTTGTCCTATTATGATCCAGCAGTTGATTACTTGGCCACTACTAGGGTTATGCCAAGGCTTGTGGAGGTTGCAAAAGGTTCAACCAAAGAAAAGGTTTAATTCTGCTAAAGTTTCTGAGTCTTTAAACTTATCTGGCAAAATTTTTTAACAGTCTATACTGTGCAGGTTGTGAGGGTCATTGTGTTAACCTTGTGAAATTTGCTGCCAAAGCCAGCATGTGGGGCACAGATGATTGATCTTGGATTACCACAGATCGTCCAGTCTCTAAAAGCTCAGGCCTGGAGTGATGAGGTTACACGCCTAATCCTTTTGTTAAAGTTGAATGGCTAACCAATTATCACAAAAGCTCAATCTATTAGGAAATTGACTAATTTATATAGTCGTATTGCTCACACTACATTTCATGTGTGAGCGAGATACTTGACATGATTGACCTCAACCTCTTCATACATGAATTGATTAGATATATTTTTTTTAATATAGGTGGGTTCGAACCCCAACCTACCGTTACTGCTTGCTTTAATACTATGTTAAGTTTGAGCTATTATAAAATTAACCAATTTATATATTTGCATTGTTCACACATGTCCTGGAAATGATTGAAATATGACCACCATTAACACCTCTATGGAATTTAGTTCATTCCAAGAGACTACATGGCAATGAAAATGATTTAGTCTTTATCATTGTGCTTAGTGGTGGAAAATCCCTTTACAACTTATCTGGTACACCAATGTTGTGATTACTGATCCTTGTGCACCGTATATATCCGCCCCTCACCAAAACTCATTATACTGTCACCACACTGTCTTTTTTACCTTTGTTCTACCATTAGCATTTTTGACATTGAGTGAGCTACCATTTGATGTCAATACTTTTGTTTTATGCCTACACTTTTATGAAGTTGGATATTGTAATCATCCATGTAAATCTCCCTTCTATCTTTGTACTGGTATATAAAGTAATATTCCTATATTGATCATTGTGATTTGTCGAACCAACACATCTTTGGAAACCACACCATCAATATCAACACTAGAGAAATAAATGCAATTACTATTCATTTTTTAATGCTTAAGTGACCTGGACGCTAGGGTTATCATACCAGTCCATATTCCTATGTACCACTCATACTGACACTAAGACCATTGTTCACTGTGGATCCTTTGAAAAATGGTGGTCCTCACTCTCTTTTGCTTGGACCTGATACTACTCCTTACTGCTTGGTGTGGGATGGAATTTTGAACATTTGTTGCTTGTACTTATTCATTTAGCTAACTTTGATACTAAGTTTCTATGTTTGTGATGTGCAACTTTTAACAATATACTTCTTTTTTATCTAGGATTTATTAGACGCGCTGAATCAATTGGAAGATGGACTTAAAGAACATATTAAAACTTTGAGTTCCTTTGACAAGTATAAGCAGGAAGTCCTTTTGGGTCATCTCGATTGGTATCCTATGCACAAGGATCCAGGTTTCTGGAGAGAGAATATTACAAATTTTGAAGAAAATGATTTCCAGGTAAGTTATGCTCCTATCTACTTTTCAGAAAAGATTCATAAGACCCTTGATCTAATTACATGCTCGCTTGCATTAAGTGAAAGCGTCTTGGTTATACTATTCCTTTGGACTTATTGCGGATAAGGGGCTTGTGCATTAAGGATGCTTCTTTATTAGCAAGACATCTATATATCATGTTTTTAATCGTTGCTGCCTTTTTTTAGCTATTGCTGAGAGTCGTTGGACACATTCAAGACATAGTACCGTGGTGCATGTTGTTTGCAAATGATATTATTTTGGTAGATGAAACACGCGAAGGAATAACTGTTAAACTAGAATCTTGGTGGGAAACACCAGAAAGAAATAGCAATATTAGACGTAAGACAATTGTCAAGACAAGAGATGATGAGTTGTCGGGAACTAAGAGTTTTAAATATTTAGTATCATTTTTGCAAAACAATAGAGGGATTGAGAGAGATGTTTTACATAGAATACAAGCAGGATGGTTAAAATGGAAGAGAGCGTCAGGTGCTTTATGTGATCGTAAAGTACCTCTAAAACCCAAAGGAAAGTTCTACAAAACCGCAGTCAGACCTGCTATATTATATGGAGTTGAATGTTGGCCTATGACTCGAGCACATGAACAGAAGATAAGAGTTGCAGAGATGAGGATGTTAAGGTGGATGTGTGGACATATGAGGATGAATAGAATAAGAAATGAGAGTATTAGAGAGAAAGTCGAAGTTGCATATATTGAGGAAAAACTCCGAGAGACACGTTTAAGATGATACGGATATATACTTAGACAACCAATAAATGTTCCAGTTAGGCGATGTAAAACTACGACAAACACGCATATCAAACGAGGAAGAGGAAGTCTAAAAAAGACTTGGTTAGTAACAATAAAATAAGATAAAATGCATTTAAGTATAGATGATGATATAGTAGGAGATAGAGCTTAATGGTGAAAAAGAATACATATAGCCGACTCCACCTAGTCGGATAAGGTTGGGTTGCTGATGTATGCTGAGAGTCCTGTCAAAGTTAGTATTGCTATTGTGTAAGATCATGATTGTAGAAATGGTGAGGAAGGAAAAGGGTCTTCCATATGGCATCCATGTTTGTTTTTATATCAGCAAACTCCATACTGGGAAAACAATAGCTTTGGTTTTCCATCATGAAAAAAAAATCTGGATTAACAATGGCATCCATGGTTTGTTTTTGTATCAGCAAACTCCATACTGGGAAAACAATAGCTTTGGTTTTCCATCATGAAAAAAAAATCTTGATTAACAATGACATCCATGGTTTGTTTTTGTATCAGCAAACTCCATCCTGGGAAAACAACAGCTTTAGTTTTCCAACATGAAAAAAAAATCTTGATTAACAATGTTAGTAAGAGTGGGGGGAAACTTCCATTTAACTAAATTAAAACTATCATTAAGTTTTCAGGTCCTATACCCGATTCCTTAATTTTGTGATAGAATGCAATAACTTTCTTTAAAAGCAACTTGTTCATGGCTTAATATAAGGCAGCTTATGTAGTTAAACTTGGGTCTTTTTTCTCATATCACAAGATACTTTTGTATTTTTGCCTTATTGAATAAAAAGAGTTTTTAATAACAACGTTGAAGATTTGAAACTGTACTATATTCGTGAATGGTAAATATATGGTAGAATTCTGATCAGAACTTTACTCTGCGATCATGTTGTGTGCAGGTTCTGCGTGTCCTTGTCACTATCCTTGATACTTCTAATGATTCTACGGCACTTGCTGTTGCATGTTATGATCTGTCTCAGTTTATTCAGTATCACCCTGCTGGAAGAATCATCGTGTCTGACCTGAAGGCTAAGGATCGGGTGATGAAGCTTATGAATCATGAAAATACCGAGGTGACAAAGAACGCCCTTCTATGTATCCAAAGGCTTTTTCTTGGAGCCAAATATGCTAGCTTTTTGCAGGCTTAAGTTAATATTCCCTACAGTGGAACCCTATTGTTGAAATATTGTGGTAAATGAGTGCAAAGAGCTTTTTGCAGGCTTAAGTTAATATTCCCTGCAGGCTTTTCCCTTTCCGGGAGCCTTCCTCTCCTCGGATTGGTATGCATTGCCGGTTTCTTGCTTTGCGTAATAAATTGAAAACTCCATTTTAATTCTGGAGTATTGTATTTGGAGACAAGAAATAAACACTTTTTTTTTTGTTCTTCAGTTTTTGATTCCTTGGTATCGCTTGCTTAGGTAATGGCTCTGTACTTGTCCTGCCTTATTTCTTGTTTTCATTTCCATCGACTATATATATATATATTTTTTTTTTTCAAAAATTAACCTGCCCTCCATTCTTTTCTATAGTGTTGAGTGGTAACTTCTTGTTTTTGCCATAGCATTGTCATAACTGTTTTGTACTTTGTCGTTTCTAGATTTACCTGGTCCCATTGGGATCCCTTCAATCATTCATTTAACAGTTATTCATGGTCCTTTTAACACTGTGCTCTTGTCAAACTCATGATTTATGAATCCAACGAAGCCAATGTTTTTTTTGTTCAAATATTCCAAACTTGCCTTCTAATAACATATGAACTGGATTTCTAGGCCAATTTATTTTCTTGTCCTCAATTGCAGATTTTTTGCTTGTCAGCAAGTTGTCCAGACAATTCTTGTGGGTCCACATTCCCAAAATATGGAAATAAAAAAGACGACTGGGCATTTGCTCATCTCCAAAACTAACTTCATTCATCAGAGACAGAGAGATAAAAAACAAGGAAAGATTTAAAGAAAGAGATCTAACAATTAGATCTTCTGCCAAATTTCTACCTTGTCCATGGTTTAAGCATTTCATTTCCCACAAACAAATGTACCATGAACAAACGAAGAACTCTCGTAGAAAAGCAGCCACAGGATCAAACACTTGTTATTACATTGCTACAAAGGCAGTAGCTACAGGTTGTCTTCCTCTTCTGGTTCAGCCATTGCCATCCTACTCAGAGGACTTGGCCCGATCTTCTTCCTTCTCATGGCATTCCTCTTCCTCATGAAGTCCATCTGGTTCCTCCTCCTCATCTGCATCATAGCCTCCTCTTCCACCACAAACCTCCTCATCAGAATGTCATCCGTCAGCGACTTCCCCCTGAACACTCTCCGCCCTTCGACCGACGTTCTTGTGCTTGCAATCCTCTCCAATGGCACCTGCACCAACGTTTTCGACCGAGCGTAGCTGTAGCTCCTCCTCGGCGGTATGTCCGCTCGGAACACCTCGTTGTAGGAAGAGATTGGAACGCAAAGGCACACTCTCGTGAAGGAAGTAGCCAGCTTGAGGGAGGTGCACCTGCTCAGCTTCTCCTTGGCGGAGAACTCTCTATGCATTCCTCCAGACTTCTGCGGCCGTGAAGACTTCAATGCTGTCTTCCACAGAATTGTGAACTCCACCATTCTTCCATACCACCTCTTTCTGCAATGCTCAACTTTGCATTCACTTGTAATCGCTAAGAGAGAGAGAGAGAAGCCAGTGCTTACCTTTTCTGTGGGTGCTTCTGCTCTTGCATGAACAGGGAGTGGAGAAACATGGGGAGAGTTTTTGTCAACAGAATGGCGATATGGAATCAGCTTTGCTGCTGCACTTGTTAACAGAATACAAAGTGACAATGCTGTAATTTCCTTCTTCCTCTTCCTTATTGGAGGATACTTTTGATCGGGCAAGATTCCATCCGAGAATGAGGAAGAGATAGGAACACATATTTTGAACTGACAGTGGGAAAAGTGCCCCCTTCACCTTCTTTAGATTTAAATGGAAGGGGTGCCCTTCAGTGGGCCTTGGTATTGTGTAACTAGGTCAAGTCTGATGGCCCCAGAGGTCACAATTGTCGGGAGAACCACAAACACTTGTGAAGGTGTTCCATCACAAAGGCGTTCTTCACTGAGGGGACTCAGTAATATATAGTTCCAACCATCTAAATGAAAGAAGCTATTGTTATGCATGCCTACAACAGCCACTGTGATCAGTTACATTTGGCTTTCAAGAGTTTATGAGGATCATTTGCATCGAGTGAAACGGTTCATTTTAAAGTCATGGTCAGGGAGCAGAGAGGGTGTACTTTAAAGCAATTGAGATATGTCCAGCTAAATTGTAAACCAGGAACATTGATATTGGAGACTGGAATGGCTCCCATCAGGATTCATAGCTTTTGCTTTAATCTCCCAACAATGAGTAAAAGTGGAGAAAGGGAGAAAAAGAGAACTTGATTACTGAACATGGATGTTTTTATA